>JAACJT020022540.1:0-36476 GCA_009936485.2 Gymnarchus niloticus | reverse complement strand
AGAGAGAATATGCATGAGCAGAGCAGCGATTCAAGGCGGCAGAATAATGGGTGAGAACAAAAATTAAACAGAAACAAGACACTTAATTTGGGGGGGGGGGGTTGACATATTAGTACATGATCACCTCCTCTTGTAGTTCTGGGGCAGCACCATTTTTAGGGTTGTTGAAGTAGGCAAAAAATGCATTTCATTTGTCTGGAAGTATGGTGGTCGTGGGGGGGGGAGTATTGTATGACTTTGCAACGGTTTTGATAATTTGCTACATGCTGTGAGGGTGATTGTTGTTAAAAGGCTCCTCAGTACGCTGTTTAGCTTTTCAGATGTCCCTCTTTAGGTCTAGTCTGACAATCCAATAGTCCAACAAATCACCTGATCTAAAGGCGTCATTATGTGTACCAAGCAGTGTCCACACCTTATTAAAATCCCGTTTCTGCTTGCGAGAAATCTTGATCAACCTTTGTGTTATGGGGTTGTCAATTAAAATAATGCAAGTGCATTTTAATCTGTAGGTGGGTGCTTATAACACAGCAATAGTGTGCTAAAAATGCTCATCTGTCATGCAGTTACATTGTGGAGTGAAAATAAGCCCTTCCTGATTAAACAGTTGCTCTACAGGGGCATTTGACAGCAGTGTGGTATTGTATTTAATAAAGAGGGATCTTATCGTTGGAGAGGCCTTCAGTGAATCTGGAGTCTTCTCTGGATCTCGGAGGTAATTCTGCACTTCATCCTCTGCTGTGCTGCTTATTGTCCATGTACTCTTGAAAAGAAAGAAGTTTTCGTCTATGTCTTCAAACTTACTTTGGGGATTTCCTCTGTTGTTCACTTTGTCAGAAGAACGGCCTGTTGGACCATAATCCTTCTCATAGGTTCCCTATTTTTGTCAGCAAGCCTTCACCACTGAAACGTTGAGATGGTTGATGCTGCCATTTATGCATCATGGGAGACCAGTACCTCTCCAGATCGAGTATCAGTGGACTTGGTAATTGTGGAGATGATGCGTGCCAAGAACTGTACCTGAGACATCTTTTAGTCAGCTTGGGCTTCAGACTAGGAATGCTTGGAATTATGAAGCCATGAAATCAGTTCTTTTCCCTTGGATTGAGGGTGAGCTTATTGAGTAGTTCAGTGGTTTCAGAACTACTGTGTACTCTCTTAGAAACACAGTCTCTTGAGAGTGTAGTTTTGCCACATTTAGACACTCATATACTTCAGTCACTGGGTTTCATTGAGACTCTATCTTTTCAATGGCATAGCATTCTGAGTTCCGTCTGGTCACAGAGGGGACAACACATCTCCTGTTGGTAACGTCCTCTACTACTACTGGGGACCAGTGAGCCTTGTTCCAAATGGTAGCACATTTTGACGTAGCACTTCCGTATAATTTCCGTGAGGCACCATGTAATGAAACTTTATCCAGATCGTTTGTGGCCATAACATTTAGTGTGTGTGCATCACTAATGTGGGGTAAAGAAAAAGTAAAGTGATATTGTAGCAAATCCTACGCAAGAATGGACCAGGCATCTGCAAACTGCACACCATATGTGTGGTCATGATCTTTGTCCTCTTCCGATTCCAAAAACGTGACATTATAAGTATTGACGCCAGAGGATCGAAGACAAGAACTTGCCTCAAGATGCTTCTTCAGATTAGATGTCGAATCCTTTGAAGCAGATAGTAGTTTTGTGGCCAGAAAACATAGCTTACATTGTACAGTGATGTTGCGACCTTTGTTGAATTTAAAAATAAAATGGTCACCGTGCTTCCAGGGCATGAACTTGTTCCACTCTTGGCTTTCCTCCATTTGCGTGTGTCGCAATTAAGAAACTGAGCTGCACAAGTACGCATTGCATATGGGGCACGCCAGGACACACTTCATAGTGAATTTATGCAATGGAGCACTTTGTGATGCTCACCTAATGCAACAATTTCTAATGAATTTAAAGTAATCCCTTCGGCAAGCTACATTTTTTGAGAATGTAACTGTAATGGACTATCATTAAAGTGGTAATTATAAAGAAAGTTACTCATATTTAGTATTCTACATACATATTTTGTATTCTAAATATGTAATGCTGTTACATGTATTCCATTATTCCCTAACCCTGCTAGTGTGTGTCGCAAGTGCACAGGTTGATGTTGGGTCATCGGGTCTCTTTCTGTTTGTCTGACCTATGACATCACAGCTGAACTCTTTTTGTTTACAGAGGTTTTCACATCACAATCACTTCACTTGCAGTTAACCAAGGCAGAAATTTGATACTAACTTGTTGGGAAGGTGGCATCTTGTGGTGGTGCCACGTTGAAAGTCACTAATCTCTTCAGTATGACCCATTCTGCCGCCAGTGTTTGCTGTTTAATTATACTGTACACCCATCTCAGCAATGTGTGAATTAATTACCCGTGTCCAGAAGTATGTGAACCATTAACTGGTGTCCCAATACTTTTGTCCATATGGTGTATGTCACATACTATCTGTTGTCAGTTTTACTCTTGATAAACAATAGTAACAACAATAATAGTTTTACTGGTCTTCAACGTTCCCCCACTGAGAGCAGCGATTTTTAAAGTCCTGTGATTGGCAGCTCATGTACTTTCATTTCTGAACACACGATGGCAGTAGCTTCAAGCAAACTGCCACGACACTGCGACTGGGGAGAATTCTACTGGATAGCACGTTTTAACTGCGTCAAGTGAATATTTCACTGCGTTAGGGAAAACAGTTGCTCAATCTTAACGTCAGCTTGGATGAAGAGCATGGTGATTTACATTAAATAAGCAGTTAAAAATAGGTTTGACACTTTATAAATTTAAACAGCTTACAATACACACATACACGTAGATTTTAAAGGTTAAAGTCATTCAGCATGTAATATGTATCTAACGTGATAAACCCACCTGCACACATTAGTGATACTTGGGAATGTGAGAAAGTACCTTGCTCTTGACACTCAAAGGGCATTTTTGCAATAGAGATTTATGTGAAGATAAGAAAGAGGTGATTTAAAACTATGTGGAAGAAGATCTCGATTTATCAAGAGAGGAGAATCTTTTATGTTTTTGATTGTGGGAGTACAGTACTGTGCCAGTAAGGTGAGGTCTCATACCTGTCTGTGTCTCCTTACCCACAATCCCCTTTTCCCCTCCCCTGCCGGGGCTCTCCTTCCAGATTTTGCTTGCCCCTCCTTGGGATCAAGCGTTGGCTGATCGCTCAAGTCGAAACACGTTTGCGTTTTGCTCGCGTCACCATGGACACAGAGATGTCGTCAAACGGGTGGGTTTCTGGTCAGAGAACACAGAGAGAGCAAGATAAGGAAGGGCGATCAAACGGGCATAACACACACTTCTTCACTTCGCTGACACCTTTCTTTGTTTAGTTTCACTGGCGATGTCTTAGTTAACAGGTGATATACTGCTGCGTGGGTTGCAATGTTTCTGTTTCTTTCCCTAAAACCATAACAATCTGGCGAGAACAGAAGCCTTTCTCAGGAAGCTCCCTGAACGCCAGCCAAGTCTCTTCGTAATAATGTCATCATTTCTCTTTTAGTATAGGCTGTTTGGTATTAACGAGTTTTTACTCTCAGGAAGGTAACAAGAACATATTCCACCACCCGCTGTGCAAACATATTCATCTCTGTATCAAACACGCCTCCAAGACGCTCCAAAACCTCCGGCCGTTGTTTTCTTGTGGTGGTCGGGGAGGGACTAACAAGAACAGCATCTGTCCCTTTGCTCGCCATCTCTGTTCCTCTGTTCCCCTCACACACTACTAATAACGGTTCACTTGCTTATATCACTCCCACTCGTGATTATGAGTGCACAATAGTTATTCTACATATGTTACTAATAACAGTGATAGAACACAGAGGATTAAGAGGTACACACACGCACATTGATACGTGCTCTTCAACCCTGACGTTATGCCGATATGATCTAATGGCTGCAACAGTGGTAATATCAGTGTACATGAAAGCCTGTAAGTGGATCCGTGAAGAATGTAGGTCATTGTCAATTTCTCCCACCTCTGTCACCGAAGCAGGTGTCTGTGAATGTTGCAAAGTGTGATTCACATGTGCAGCGTGGCAGCGCAGGCTAGACCTCTGATATCCAAGTAGAAGCTCACATCTGCCTGTCCCAAACACTGACTCTGGGCCAGGATGTAGAGGCCCCAGTCTTCCCGAATTTCAAGCATATAGGCATTTATGCTGGGCTGCTGGGCTTAGACAAGGCCAGACTCATTTATGTCTCATGGATACAAGTAGCAGTGACCTGCCAGGACTTGTTGGCACCAAGTGAATTTGCCAGAACTGTAAACAGTCCTGTGTGACCACGCCAGGTGTTTACCTTGTGAAAGTGCATAGCAGATTCTCTCTGGTGTTACACATCTTATAGCCCCATCTGCCTGAGATAAACTTGGAGGACTCGAATTAATAGAACAATTTCCCAAAAAGTGCACCTGGGTGCCTTTATGGAGGAGTCCAGGTTTCATTATATGGCTGCAGAGAAGCAGACCGCTTCTGTAAAATGTTGGAAGCTTTTGTGTTCGTCGAAACCATCTCCTGGGGCATGGCAGCTCAGCTCATTCTCTCAGCGTTTGGCCCATGATGACTGTGCAGATTTGTTGTTTTTGACATATGCCAACAGGTTGGAGTTGACAGATATTTCTGCTGCTGTGAAAATAGCAGCAAAGATGCACACCCAGCTAGATGGGTAGACATTGAGTGACCCACATTTCATTCAGGCCCCTTTCAATCTTTGAATGCAGAAGCAGGTTTCACTCTCTTACAGCTTCTATCAAACAGTCAAATCCCGTCAAGCCGTCAAGTCAGTTTCTAGATTTTCTTCATCCAGAGAGTCAAATTCAATAAAAATGTGCAATGAGATTTTTCAGTACTTTGACTGCACTTAAATCTGCCAAACCCTCCAAAGATGTGTATTTAAATATTCATTGTTAATTAAAGGCACTCATCTATAAACTGGGCATTGACATGTCAATAACTTTTGTTGAATTTTTGTCCAAGAGAGTTTAATACTGCCATCCAGAATAAGGAATTCCAACTGAATTAAATCTGAAGAATTTTTTAAATCCTAACAAGTATATGCATGAATTTTAATTGCATTTTAATGTCCCTTTATGGGAATGTACAGAGGTACCTTTGTTTTGGTCTTATTTATACCAAAATGGTGTACATGTATGATGCACAAAGTGGTAGAAAGACCACATGATGAATTTTTGCCGCAGTCTAAGCCACTTACCTGCTATATTGCAACTCCATCACCTTTTGGGTGTTGGATCCAGTAGGTTAAATGAGGTTGTACTCTTCATATATGTACTTCTGTAAAAAAAAAAAAATGTAAGTTACCAGTCTGGACTCTAGAATTCCCCACTCAAATTTTATATACTTGCCTAGAATTGCAATAGGGTGGTGTCAAGTGATAAATCAGACCAGACTTCAGGAGATGGTCCTGCAGGATGATCTTGGTGTGAGCTTGTAAGGTGGTGCGTGACCACAGCATGTACACAGTACTGGCACTCTATATTCAGCATTGTATTGTTTGTCTAGACGGTGATTTTTTTTATTTGTAATGGCCTGAATCAGGACTTTGGGGAAGTAGCTCACCTTAACCCTTCCCTAGGACTTGAGGTGCTAACAGTGCTTTTACACTGCTAACTGTTTCCAACAAGATGCTAAACCTGATTAAGTTGCTGGTGGGGTTTTCTTGGTTCTTTCTCTGCTGCAGGGGAAAAGCTCTCTTTAAATAAATAGTTTTGGCATTTAAGCAGTTAAGCAATCTGTTTCCACATTTGGCACCGATGATTCATCTGCATTGTTGTATTTAATCCATTCGATAATGAAATTAATACCAATTGCATGTGTGGTAAGGAGAAAGATCGCTAGACATGGGTGACTCAGTCATGACATTTTACATTTGATGGTCCGCATGAAACTCGCTGGTCTGCATTGTGATCCAGGCTTGCAGAGAATTCAAATTGGCTGCAACCACTGCCATCACAGATGTGTCCTAATGTAGGTGACCTGATGGAGCAGACTGGATGTTCGTCATGTTGACTCACACCAATCTTTATGCTATTTGGTCCGCTCGCTCTTTCTCTCATTAACAACATGGTGTCATATCCTGGGCTTTTCACCTCTAATCCCTCTGGTTCCCTCCACCCTTCTCAGTTCCACTTGTCTTTGACACATGTTCCATGCCACAAATCTTGCTGGCCAGCTGCACTTGTCCAGGCTTGACCTCATCCATTTCCTCCGGCTCAGTTCTGCTGTTTATGCTTCCTCGGGCTCTGGCTGCTAAAGTCCGGATCTCCAGACATGAAGCAACTGACCTCACTGTCACCTTGTTACTAATTAAACCTGCTGCGCAGGACGGAGTTCTTCGTACTCATGCTGCAGTTTCCAGGCTTCAGAAGTTTAGGAACCTCATGAACTGCTAGCAATGAGAGGTGCCTGATGAATAATGGTTGCTCTGTTTAATTCTAAGTATTTTATGCTTCATGACTGCTTCAGGATGCAGAGGAATCTGTCCAATTTCTGCTACTACACTCATTTGCATTCTGTGTAACCCATGCTTCTCCACCCTATATTTATGCTGAGATGTCATAGATCTTTGGTGTAGATATAGAATAACTACTGCTTAGGACTGATCTATCCCATCTCATTTCCTCAATGAACTTTCACAGATTTTTACTCATATCGGATACCCTGGGTACACACAAGCTTCTCAAAGTAATAATACTTCTGCGTTATACGCACACAAACTCTTACATAATGAATGCATTACTTTTACTACCCTATTTCTATTTTACAGTAATAGGGTGTAATCAGCTGTGAAGGATAGTTTTCACAGTGAGGGGTCTTCCAGTATCTGGTTATGTATTGATTATTGTACTAGTAGTCAGACCTGACAGGTACTCTGAGTCTTTGCATCACTGAGCAGTTGCCCATTGGAACTGTAGCGTTTGACTTTCTGAAGGAGACTTGAGCTTTGTCCAGTCTAAGCAAGGGGAGCCTTTTTTTACCTCGTCACTAATTAACAGTGCTTACCGGAACTTTCTGAGTCATAGCACTGAGATAATGTTAGGTGAACACCTACAGCAAATATTAACAAGTCCTGCCAGTATGGCCCTGTTAGTAAAACACAGGCTGTACGTGGGCCCCACAACACATGCAAGATTTTATAGGATCATATCAATGATAAAAGTTCAATTATTAAAATAAAAACAGTGAGAACACAAACAAAACCCCAGAACACGTTTGTCTGCTACTAATTACTCCCCACTACTACAAAAATTAATCAATTAGATGCCCAAATGCTTGTGATAATTTTATATGCTACACAAATACTTTTTCATGAAAACAGTTGAACATTTAATTAAATTCCATTATAACAAAATATATGAAAAGGAGTACTCACTTATCCCTGGTTCTCACATTTTGGGCAGGGTGCTTGCTTTTCAGATGTAGTGGCGTCAACATGGCTGGTCCCACTTAACACCAACCAGTCGGATACCCATCTGGGAATTTTATCACAGACGGGTTGGAAAAGGCAGGAAATGGGCCACCACTCTGCCCTCATATGTGTGAAAGGATGTGCAGTCATCTTTTCTCGGCTGCTAGTGCCATGCCCGACCAGAAGTCCACAAACATCGATTAAGCACAGCAATGCAAACTGACACACCGTCTTACTGCTGCAGCTGAGGGAACCTCAGAACACGCACATTCAGAAGTCTTGTTTAATTTGGAACCATTCTATTTTATTCATGAGGACTAATCTGATTATAACCCATTATCTGAAAGGATGTCACACCCATGTGACCATTTGAAGGTCATTATGGACATTTGGATTGGTAGTAACAACCCCCTCCCCCCTCAAGCCATTAAATTTCTATTTATTTAAATGAAGAGCTCCCTACTTTGGACTACTAGGAGTTTTCTAATTATAACCCCCCCCCACTTTGAGTAAGAATCTCTGGACTCTTACATGTTGTAGCCAACAACCTGGCCTCAATTTTAGAGACGGAGTGATCCTATCTCTCTTACAGTCTGTCATACTGAGGGCACCATGAGAAACAGGCCCCATTAAAATTGTTTCATACAGCTTTAAACAGCACGAGTAATAACACAAAGTAGCAGAGAGCTCTACTACCAAAAATGAGCTGCTGTCCTCCAGAAGAAGGGGCCGACAGACTCTCATTGAGGTGCACCTTTTGATCTTCCGTTATGCCTCTCATTGTAAACCTCACACTAAACATCTAAACTATACGATCCAGATCAGACACTACTTTCTGAGGTTTTCTTGGCTGTGGAAGCTTGTGTGCTGCATGGGATAACATGTGCAAAGCAATGGAACTGTCACTGTTGTCACCGCATGCGGAGGGAAACCAAGAGACGGGGGGGGGATGCAGGTGCGAGTATGAAGGGGTTTTAATAAAGAAAACAAGAAAATTACCACTGGCTCTACCCTAAAGATAAAGGGTAGATAAGGAACTGGAATCTGGAAAGAAAACAAGGCAGGAACAAGGTCACCCAAACTAGGGCACAAGCAGGCAAGACTAGGGAACTAACAAGGCACAGAACAAGAGTGGTGGCCACACTAAGAAAGACATTGCAAAGACAAAAGGAGAGGCACAGATTTAAGTAACATTAGAGACTGGTGGAACACATGAGGGCAATCAGGGCAAGGGTAATTGGAAAATGAAGAAACAAGGAAACATGGCTGGTATACACAAAACCCCGGTCAGTACTCTGCGTGCCGGAGCGCTGGTGCGTATGTGAAAGTAACTTCATTACATTTGCCACCGTGGACATCTGGTGCATGGATAAACAATGGTCACTGTCATCTGCAAGGGGACGTCATCAGATCAGGATGCTGGATGCTGTCACCCCTCATTTGTTACTTTTCAGGTGAAGGTCAGCTGGGGAAATTCTGTGCTGCTCAGACAGAGGAACGCTATCTTAATGGTACAGTGAATGGAGCTCAAAGCAAACACATTTGTCACACCCAAAGGCATAAAATTGCTTATTAGACACTGGAGGAGGATGTACGGATACTGGTCTGGCACTGACCTTCTGAGAAAGTCCTGATATAAAGACGGGCCTAATGCTTTACTTTTGATACCTACCAGCTTGGATCACATCCATATAATTAAAATGAAAGTCAAGCCGCAGATAATGCAGGCTCAGCAAAATACCTTCTGCATTCTTAAAATTCCAAGCCCTGCTGTTTTGCTTTGATGAGATATTCTTCTATAACAATTGTTCATTTTCTTATGTCCTTTGGCAAATTCAATGAGTACCTAGTAGTTGTCTCCTGGAGCCATCCCCATGGTTACAGACTGCTCAGTAATGGCTTCATTCCAGAAATGTCACATCATTAAATCGAGAGCTGAAGGAGCTTGCTTCTAGTATCTGGTGTATCCACCTGCCCCCTCCTCTCTCAGCACATCAGCCAAGCGGGTCTCTTGAGGCAGGGAGGGAGAAGCTCCACTGCTCAGCAGAAACAGTGGGGGCTGAGTGGAGAAGTGGGGACAGTGGCGGACGAGTACTGAAGTGCCGGTCCTGAATCTAGGTCAGGCATCTGGCATCTGTGAGCAGGTGGGATAAAACAGGAATGGTGGTGGCTTCAGGGATAGTAGACTCTCAGATATAGGTGGGATGATCTTGACAAAGAGCAGGAGACACACAAAGAGGAATAAGAAGGTCTGGAAGCTGGGGGAGCCCTTCTGGTCATGATGCAGTGGTACTTTGAGATCAGATCCTTCTGATCACTTTATGTAGGGTGGGATGGAGAGATGGATTTACCAAAGCTGGGAAGGAGAGAACTAAATGACAGCCAGTTCATCCTCAGGAGGGGCAAACGGATGCACAAAAAAGAAAAATGAGGTCAGGTCACTCAGTGGGGTTCAGGTCACTGAAGGTCTATGACTGTGGGCTGGCTCATAATGAAAAACTGACCTGGAATGAAGAACAGGTGAACTGCATGAGTGTGCTTGTCACCAGACCCCACCTTGCCCTGGAATGTCTACCCCCCTGATATATGCAGACCACCGTCTTACAGACCGAGACAAAAAAAATAGAATGAGCTTTTTACTGTAATAATCCTTGAAAGTGACCTGTTATGAAGTGACCTGAATGTTTATGTGTTATGTTCAAAATGAAACCAAATTTTATGTCCTTTGATTTGCTTCCATATTCCTGTTTCTCCACATTAAAGACAAATTATTTAAAGTCATTTATTTGCTTTTGTTTTAAGTGACATGCTGATATATACTAATTTTGTATGGAATGCTTTAGATAGCTGTACTAACTTTGCAGCAGCATGCATTAATTTGGACAAGCTGTGGACTTATGCATGTCTGCTTTTCTAGTACGTAATGGGCTGCACACTCAATGTTGCATTCAGAAATGCTAGAGAATCTGAACCACTGAACCTCCTCTTCAACACAATCACCTGACTGTCTCCTCCAATGTTGTCCATCTGACTGTTCTACCCCATTGTTGTTCATAGTGTATTAATGAACGTGTCCAGGCCAGTGTCAGCCAGAGAAGGTTGGGCTTTACCCTTGAGTCTGGTTCCACCCTAGGTTTCTTCCTCCTGAGGGAGTTTTTCCTTGTCTCTGTCACCTTTGGCTTAATCTTTGGGTACCTTGGGCCAAGGACTGTGTAAAGAGTTTTGTGACAATGCTCCTTGTTAAAGGCGCTATATAAATAAAACTCAATTCAATCTCCTGCATGGCACACAGCTTTCAGTTTACACCCTAGCCATCTGCTATGCTTGCTTGCCTCCATGTAATTCCAACATGCTTGCATCAGCAAAGAGCCCTTAGATGCCCACCAAACACCTTCATGTGAAGAAACGTAAATGATACTTTTACAGCTTAGCTGTTTGTACAGTTCAATCATTTAAGTCAAAACAATCTGGTTTAGCTACTTCAAAGCAGCTACCAGCACCTTAATTAGAATATCCCTAAGTTACTGTGAAAGTTTGGGAGATTGTGGCAATGAGGCAAGCCCAGGATAACCACCTCCTCTGCAGGTCAGCCAGTCTCAGTGTGAATTCTGTCCTTCCTCCTGTTCATGTATTCCAAGCTGCATTTGATCTTAACAAAAGGACTTTGTGGATAAAGCAGTTTTACTCTGATACTCTGTGAAGTTACCTTTTGCAGTTCTTCCTGAATTTTAATCACAATATCATCAGCTCTTCTTACACCTTTGTTGCAGAAGGGCACGCACTCTGCTGAACATAGTGTGTATAAACACGTGTAAAAGAGTTATGTCCCTCTGTAGTAGGCAGTAAAGAGAAATTGACTCATCACTTCATTATGAATCACTGACCATGAGAATTTTTCTCCATTCTTTGGAGGATTAACAGGTTGGTGAACAGGACAACAAACTTGGTGCACACTTCTGTGGAGTGTCATTGCTCAAAACAGTGGAGTGGCTCCATGTATCAGACATCAGCGGCTGATTCTCTCTTCATTATGGTGGAAAGGGCAGATTGCCGTAGTAAAACCCACTAGAAACCAGCTGCTATCAGCTAGTTGAGAAAGCCAGTGACTGGTGCCCACTTCATCATACTGGTGGGTCACATATTAAGCTGTCATGATTGAAGATGTACTTCATCTATGTGCTGGATTATTTCTAACTCAAAAGTCTGCTTGGTGGGTGTTTTGTGGAACTTCTGCTGAAGTAATTTGGAGACCGGAGCTGCTCCCATGTGATAAGAAACATCTCGCCTTCTTCTGAAGCCAGCTCCTCATCCTGTGAAGAAGCTTATATTGAGCCCTTCAGCTGTCAAAAAAATGCAGCGAACTGCTCTCTGCTAAATGCTGGTGGGGGGTGGAGGGGGGGGTGATTAATTACAATCTGCTACGGAGAAGTGGGGCAGTCTTGAAGGCCTTGCTGAGAAGACGAAGAATAGGTGTCTGTAGGCGCGTGATGATGCCAGTGCAGTAATGTCATAACATGATAAATACAGTATCTAATATGTGTGCATCGATTGCCACTCTTCCCGTGTCAAATACGTCTCACTTTAACTGCCTTGTCCCGAGGTCATGTGCTCCCATTCTCCTCTGGTCTTGGTTGATGAGGGACTGAAGCATCTAGGTGTGGTGTACAGTATCGGTGTAGGCTCTCTGTCTGGTTTGTTTGTTTCTAACTTGTTACACTCCACATACAATAACAAATTCAAGTGGAGTTCAGGTTGCCAACTATGGCCAAATCCCTCCCTGGAATGGTGTCTTAATTACATTAGGGCGGATGCGAAATACCCGATGCACCTCACTAACCACTCTGTGCTATTTCTGTTATATAACAGCCGGTTTAAGGAACATTATTATCCTGAGGGTATTTTCACCCAGGAGTTACAATACAGCTGGATCTTAAAGCCAAAATCATCCTGCAGACCAGGTCTGAGCGACAGACACAGAGCCTGAAATGTTCCTGCTGTGGACAGAGTTTCCCAAAAGCGATTAGCTAAGATATATGCAACCTAAAGAAACTTTATAAAGGCAAACCATACTTATTTATTGAGGTTAATTACTTTTCCGTCTTGCTTTTCTTTTCAAACCACAGTAGCCTTCGGAAAAACTGCTGATATAGTAAAAGAAAAAACCTCAGTGGAGCCACTGAGTTTTGAAAAATGGAAAACCAGTAGACAATAAAATTGTGCTGGAAAGATCCCACTGGCTTTCTATATGAAGAAAGACTGCACAATTTTCCAAAAAAGATGTGATAATGAACGGTTTAAAGGGAAACAATACTGCTTTTCACCTGGCTGTCAGACAAATCTATCACCGGAAAGTTTGTCTCCTCTTTACACCACAGAGGAAGACACAGTCTCTTTACTTAATCTTTTAACACTTCTGTATTCCCGTACATAACTAGCACACGTCATCTTACAAATACACAGTAATAAATCACTGTCATTACCATCAGCAGCATCAGGAATAAACTGCTACACAACAAGAGCAAGGTCTTGCTGTCTGCACAGGAAATAAACACAGTCACATGACTGCTGAATGGGTACTGATTTTGCACCATGTGCTGCATGGCGTTGCCTGGATGATGCCCAGGTGCCTTTTAGATGCGCTTACTGCGTGTGTCTGTTTTGAACTGTTTAAGGTAGTGTGGACAGAGAGCCAGGTTGAGTCCCAACTTTAGCGATCATGTGGGCAAGACGCCCCAGTAATGCCCTTTAATAACACGCTTTCAGCTATCACCATATGCCCCTGTGAGGGAACACCATGGGTCTCACAGACATGCCATGAGTAGGCAGCATTTGGCAGCCATCTTGTTTTGCAACTGCTGCCTGAATTTTAAACTCTTGATGAACATGTGTTGGTGCAGAAGTACAACAAAAAATTCTTGGTGGAAAATACCTCCAGTTTGCAGAAGGTGGATGAGAAAAGGTGGAGCTACATGATGAATAGTGCTGAATTACTGTGGGATCGCTGAAGAAGCATGGGATCAGACATGCAGTTGAAGAGCTGGGAGAGTCACCTGCAGAGACTCCATGGGAGTCAAGTTTGCAGTGAGGCCTGTCTCACACTGTGTTGTGGCTCCAGCAGTGTGACTACCCACACCAGAAGAATATTTGCAAACTGTAAGCATCTTAGCATAAAATCAGCATGGAGCGAAAACTGCTGGCAAGAGAGATGCTAAGCTGTAAAAAGTATGAAGAAATATTTCAGAGAAAAACTCTTCACCTTGACTTTGTTTGCTGAATAACATGGCTGTTGGATCTCCCATGATGCATCACTCTGCTTGGCTTCAGCTCCCCTTTTCACAGAATATAATGTGCTTTCACCGTTCCTGCTCTAAATGACTACAAAAAGCTAGCTAGCTATGATTTGTTATTCAAGTTTTTTTAACGGTCATAGTTATGTCTGCAGTTAAATAACCACATTTGAGCTATAGATTGCTGTTTATACATGCAGTCTAAAGGCTCTGTTAAACGTGGGCTTTTTCCTAAGTGCGTTTTTTTGCCTTAGCATCAAGTGTCAGGACACCTACAGTTTGCAAAAACTTTCGGAGCCTGCCACACAGGTAAAACCAGAACATTGACAGGCAGACATGGCGGCCGACCAGCTATGCGTCACCGCGGCAGAGTACTTGATCATCGATGCAGCGATGACAGGAAAACACCCAAACCAGTTCTGAAGAGATACACATTGTGGTGAACTCCCCATAACATCACAGCATTCTGTTCTCTAGAGAGATTTCTCATTCCGTAACAAAGAAAGTCAAGCTCCGCCTTTGCAGTGAACTGCATACATGTGGCACTGTAGTGCTTCCTAATAAAACACGATACTGCATATGACAGTGTTAGTGAGATAAATTGGGTTATTGAATCCTGAGGGGAGAACTCAGACAGTAGGTGTGAATATCAATTACCTCATTTCGCTCAATTAAATGGATAAGTCGTTAAGCAACATCTCTGCCTCTTAAGGAAATAAATAGGTACCTAATTAATGAACTGTCTTAAAAATAGAACTGCTGCTATTTGTTATCGTCATGCTGGAGTGCAGGTTTTGCTGTTTAGAATTGCTTGACTCAGATTTATCCATAGAGGGAGATATATTTTTCACTAGTGATTGGCCAAATGAAGCTTCAAGAGTCATGGTGGTGGAATTATCTTGTTTGTATCAATGCTGGCTCTGGGTTTTGAAGCCTCATGTCCCATCACTGGTTTTCTCCCATTTTGTCAGAGGAATTAGCAACTGGCATCCCATCAAGGATATACCCTGGCCCTGTACCCTGTGCTGCCTGAGAAAGACTCCTGCCAGGAGCGGAAGTGGATAAATCTAAAAACAAATTCTGGACAAACATCCCTCACCTGCATAAAAATAACATAACATATGTGGTACTAAAGTAATTTGGCTTGGCGGCATCGTCTAAAAATGGAAATTGACCCCATACACTAGTAGGGAGAAACTGTAAAAAAAAAGAAAGAAACTTTAAATGATAACACTGGTCACCTTTCACATTAATAATATACGTTATTGCCACAGAGCTGGAGGAGAAGGAAAGCAATCACAGCAATGAAGGTCAAAAATGAAGCAATGAATGAATAAAAAAGCAAAACTGCACTTGAAGGTAAGGGAGAGTCGTCGGCAGAGGAAATATCTTCATGTGACATGATGCCATCGGGTCCTGGTTGAAGAAAACTTCTCTGTCGGTGCGGACTAAATTTCAAACAGTAAAAATTGATTTCAGATTTCCGTGAGAGTTTTTGCTCTTCTTAAGGTTTTTATAGTTATGCAAAATGCATGATACCTTTACAACAGCACACAGCTTCAAGTAAAATAAAGAAAACACCAAATGCATATTTAAACATATCACATATCACATATCACATAAAACATGCGAATGCTGAAATAGCATTTCAGAAAAATGACGTTATTTATTGTCACAATTTAATGCACCTCTTTAATTACAACACACAAGTTTCTTAAGTTTAAGTTGAGAAATGTCGTCGATAAACAAAGCTATGTAGATTCGCAAGAAAACGCTATGGAATTCTACCACGTCGGGGATCAACCGCAACAGCAAACACCATGTGAAATATCAGGAAGAGACAGCATTACTGTAAAATACATTGACCCCGCAAATACATTCCATTCATACAACCTGACATTCCCTGAAGGGACTTGGATTAATTAATTACCTTCATTAAAATTATTAGCATTTTTGTAACGATCAGTCGATGGACTGAGGGAGCAGTCCTGGAACCGCCTGTTTGGGTTTATTTTCTCAAAGCCACGTGGATCACCCACGCTGAGACAGAGTGCTGTTTTAATTAACTGGTGTTCTGTTCAAACCTCACAAACCAGGGGAAGAATGTGCTGATATTAAGCCACCACAAGACCACCCTCCTCCACCATGGCAATAAACCCACCCCCAAAGCAAAGTCATGTGACACTCCCTCTGTAAAGTTATGGCACATCTAGGGGAAGCCCATAAACAGAATGAGCTTCTAAGAATGACACTGTCAAAAAACACACGCTATCCCCCAGGTCTTGCCTGACCCCTTTCCTCTCCAAAAGTGCACCTTTGCATTAATGTAAGGGGCGGAGATCCTTATTTGTTCAGGTGTTGAAGCATGGCCCCTCTTCTTCTGTAGCACAGACCTGTCACAACACTGATTTGCCAGTGAATCCCCCAGGGTCATGAACTAAAGTGGGCTCTGTTTTGACAGGAATCCCAGCCGTAGTGGTAAGAGGTGATGTTCCTGCCACGTGTAGATCCACGTTATCCATCTGATCTGAACCATCAGAGAGCTCACCAGCCATAGTGCTGTTGGTGGCACCAAAACGACATCCTCTGCCTGTCTCTCCAACAGGTTGGCATCAGTCACATGTCACTCTGTCTGGCTCAAAGGTTAATCAAAGCCACACTCATCCATTTTTAACATTTTTTGGCTGCTCTAACAAAAGATACTGAAAATGAAAGGATGCAAAGCATAACAATTTCTAAGATGCCAAGTTAAGTCGAAACCTAGGATATCTCAACGCAAGTAAACACAGATTGGCTGTAATGTGAAAAATATTTTTAAAATATCCAAAGCCCCTGGACTTCCCATGAACAGAAATCTGCAATAATATATCACAATCTTTCAGTGGTCTTCCTCAGAATGACTCAGACCAATGTACAGGCATAGCTAACAGTCTGTACTCCAAGTGAAGGGACACTTCAGAGAAGCCATTTAGACACATAGTCATACCCCCGACAGCTGAGGTTTATACACGACTGAGGTAAATTCATGGCAACTTTCATTTTGTAAAGATGCACATGTGTCCCAGCAAATATTTGTTTGTTTGTTTGTTTGTTTGTTTACCTATCAATTTAATTAATTACCATAACAACATAAATCAACAACAATACAAATCACGCAAAACATGACAGGCAATTACATTTTCAAATAACAAACCAGACGGAGAATCAAATGTCAGTAAAATCAGAGGCACCAACAAATGAGAAAGACAAACTTCTTCTTATCTGTTCTTCATTGTCTCAACAGATACCGTTTATTGGTCCGTTGCATTCATAAAGCTCCCCTTCCCACTTGAGGGCCCACACTGACTGGTCCCCTTTTCCAAAAGCCAGAATAAAAAGTGATGTGGTTGTTTTAGAAGAAGAGGAATGCTGGATGAGCCCTGAAGAGGGGACATGCTCTAAGTTCTCAGCCCTAATTACACACAAGCTTCTTCCATGCTTTAATCTCCTCCTTGGATGTCAGGGAGCCATTTGGGGCTGTTCCCTCAGCTTACCCTCTGATTAGTTCACCCCGGTATCTGTGTGATGTCAGGCAGATGTGAGGTGACCTATGGGACACACCACCTCTAATCTCTAATCTGCCTGCCGTCCCTGCAGAGCATAGCCACCTGCTCTGATGCCACAGCATGTTAGCAGCATGTTGGCAGTAAGACCTAAATGTCACACTGAAACGGCCTCATGGGGCCCATGGAAGTCAGCCGAAACTGGCCTGGGTCCACGTCTGTCTGAAGCAGGCGGAAAGCTGGCCCAGGAGTAACAGCAGTATCATGCTGACAGCTTCTCACATTCAGCAGCTTCAGGCAGCATTCAGACATGATCATGTGATCAGGACCGGACACTAGATGTATCAGATATTGGTTTGTAGTATTTATTTTGATTGAATCCTGCATTTTTCCCAGTTTCTCATGGGTATTTTGTATCTGTTCAAAGTCGATTTATTGCTTATTTTCTGTATGAAGTAAAGATTTATCACTGCTAGAGACAATTATTACCACAATAGATTATTCTGCATCGGAGCTGGAGATTTACTGCATCGACAGAATTTTGATCTCCTCTCCAGAGCTATAATGTAGCCATATGTAAAACATGGAATGTGATTTTACAGCAGACATAAATATATTTTTCCCTCTTGCATATGATATTTAACTGTCATATATCATTAATTTATCACACAATACAACAAAAATTATTAATAATACAGAAATGACTCCCCACCATAGCAACAACTCTCTTTCAAATAGATGACTATAGAGTCAGTGTTCCCTATAGGGGAACCATTTTGTTTTTCTGAGAGTGATGGTGGAATACTGACATTTTCCATCTCCCTCTACATATCTGAATGTGCTTATGCCACCTTAGCTCCGTGACGAATAAACATAAACACTCAACTCTCTCTCTCTCTCTCTCTCTCTCACACACACACACACACACACACACACACACACACACACACACACACACACACACACACAAACAAATGTATTTCTAGCCTTGAGGGGACCTTCCATTTATTTCTATGGGCACCATCCTAATCCTAACTATAACCACCCTAACCCTTAACCAGCTCGGCTGCTTAACCATAAGTAACCCAACAAAACACAAGACTTTTGGCTCCTTTGGTTTTTTGATTCCTTTCACAGATTTTTATAAAATTGAGTTTTCCCATTAGGGTTCATGGCAAATATCCCCACAAGGTAAAAATGTCAGGTTTTTAATACCTCCTGAGGACACTTGGTCACCACATTGTAATATAAACTTGGTACACACACACACACACACACACACACACACACACACACACACTTCACAGAAACCTGGGGGAGACGAGGTAGAATCCACAATGACGAAGTGTCCCTTTTGATGAAGGTCCACGTGACAATGGGGGCAGCTTGTGCTAGAAATTCCCGCTTTGAAACTGCTCTCTGAAGGTTTCCGGGTCTCAAATCTCTCCCAAGTCCTGTCCCAATGATAAATGGTGCAAAATGGGTCATGGGGGGATGGCTGCAGGGGAAACAAGGTTGTTGTAATGCTTCTGATAATGTTTATTAAAAAAAGAGCTTGCTTATAGGAATGCAGGATCCAAGAGGGAAAGAGCTGACAGGAACTCTGGTGTCCAGTGACAGTCTCTCTGGTTGCTGCTGCGCTGGGCAGCCTCAGCTGCCTGAACCCCATGCTGTCTAAATGCTTAGGCACTGCCAGGCAGCCAGCTGCAGATGTAGGCAAGCAAAATGCAGATCAACGCTTTCTCGGTCCCTTCAGTCGTGGCGGTGCTCACCCCAGGTGGAGTTACCATGTGACACGTGGCTCTCGTTCACCCAAAATGACGCCGGACACATACTCTGCTTCTAGAACCTCACACCTCGCAGAGGGAAATGAGACAGTTAACCTTCTCCGGCCACACGCCAAATTAACACTTCATTCTCGTTTTCATAGTGAGAGCGCAGAACCATTTGTGAGAGCTGAATTGGGGGGGCGGGGGGTGCTACATAAAAATAAATTGAAGTGAAAACAGCTCCAGAGCCCTTCGGTTTGCAAATTACAGCTAGACGCTCCAAAAGTTATGTCCTTTGGACGTGGCTGCGGTGAACGGCCCGGCAGAAAATATTTAGCTGAGTCTAGCCACTGCCTCAGCTAGTCTCCTACCACACTGTCCTCCCAGGACACTGTAACTGGGGAGTGTGGTAGGAGGTGGGTAGCATGGCTCTTCCAGGACACCGTAACTGGGTAGTGTGGCGGGAGGTGGGTAGCAGCCTGTCCATGGTGGCCGGTGACATGCTCAGTGGTGAGTGGAGCATTCTGTAGCCTTAGCCTTAGCCTTAGCCTTTTGCTTTAAGAGCCCCTTCGGTCAGGCAGCATGGTCTTCATGGATTGCCCTCCTGCCTGGTTCTGCATGCACAGAACTGGGGTCAGGAGGAAATAAGATGCTGAATGAAGGACCAAACAGTTCCTGAGTCCTTGCAAAAGCCATTATGGATTTTACTGAAGAATAGAAAACTCTACTTAATAACCTCTAATTGCCTGAGTCATCCAAAGAACCAGAAATGTGAGCTAAGGTCAAAGTGGCGTATTTCACTTCTCCTCTTTATAAGGTTTGTCTGAGATATTTCGGTCTACTTTAAGAGCATTCCTCTAATGACTGGGCCCAGGACAGGAGATCCACATTCCAGTTACAAATTTCCAGTTACAAAGTACAACTATGCCTCCCACCAACCCCCATGTTCCAGCACCAGCCAAGCCCAATTTAATGAGGCCTCAAATGGAGCCTGGTGTGCAAAGAGCTCAATGTTCATACCTGCATAAAAGATGGATTCTGTATCATCAAAAGACTGGTTACAGGCTTCAAAGGATTATTCGGTCCAGAAATGATTCAATTCAATTCAATTCAAATTTTATTTATATAGCGCCTTTAACAAGAAGCACTGTCACAAAGCGCTTTACATAGTCTGGGCCCAAGGTCCCCAGAGAATAAGCCAATGGCAACAGTGGCAAGAAAGAACTTCCTCAGAAGGAAGAAACCTTGGGAGGATCCAGACTCAAGGGGGAAGCTCATCCTCCTCTGGCTGGCACCCGGCTGGACAAATTCATTAATAAAAATAAGAACAACAATGTTGAAACACTCAGGAGGACAACATGGTATTGGAGGATGCAGTCCGGTGATCAGAGCAGGTTTGGTGGTCTTAAAATAAAAGTAGTACCTTCCTGGGTGTGTAGAAGTATTGGGAAATTGTTCTTTTTTATGCAACTCCAGCTCTCCAGAGCCTAAATAAATATCATGAGTCACACCTAACAGTAAGTGAAGGCCATGTTCGGGCAAGGTGACCGGGAAGGGGGTGTGGTTTCACTGAAAGCTAATCACGAGGTAATTTCTGGTGCATATGACAGGTAACTGTGAACGACCAGATCATTGCAAGAATTTTTAAGCTCAAAGATGTCAACTTAAACGTGTTGTCTTTATAATCTGTGTACCAATGACACATCAAACATGAAAAGCCTGTTCATAAATAATGTTACAGCCTGAGAACAGAGAGTCCAAGACTGCAAAAGATTGGCCTGACACCAAGAGCGATAAGGAAGTTTATTTTCAGCACAAAGATGTTTCCTAGAATTGCACCCTAACATCCACGGTATTGATTAAGTGACACAGTCATTATAATCCTCAAAAAGCCAGCTTTGGCCTCTAAATTCAAATGACACACACTCAAAATGTTCGCTTGTACAATTCAGTGAAGTGAACCAAACGGACTAAGTCCTCTGCCAGAAATGTACTACAGATCTGTGGGATTTATCGGTCCCCAAGCGGCTTTTTATTTTTGAATGTGAAGCATTTACAAAGTGATGTAACAACAGGGAATGGAGGCTGACATGATGCAACCTATCCCCTGCAGCTTCTTGTCTTGTAAGCTGTGTCCAAAATGCAGCAGCTGAATGGTTTTCCCTCCAAAATTACAAACATGCTCGACTAAGTCCTTTTGAGTGGCCTGCCAGCCTGTCTATCCTCAGCCAGGCAGGTGTATTCACATAAAAGCACACCATCCTAGCCTTTATGCACTCACTCATGCATGCTGGGTAGTCTGTCTGGTATAGTCATAAGAAGATTATGAGGCTTTGTAACATGTAATATTATCAGGCTGTTTATTTTTTGATATTTTACAGCAAGCATTTCATTGGGACTGGAAACGTGTCCATGCCTAGCTCCATGGATCCTCCCAACCACTATGTGACAATGATACTCAGGGCATGTTATTGGGCACCCCATTTTTTGACAGAGCCACGATTCCGCATGAATCCAGGGCCCCTCTGATGGCTGTATCTGAAATATCTGAGCTAGTCATCCTCCGTGTGTGTTGGACCATAAGCTCACGAAGGACGGGAAGAATAAACAAGCAATAAAAATAAAGGAGCGCTAAACACATGTTCCTTGCTATGTGGTGGCTGTACCAGTATCTTAACACTCCACCCTTTTTGACCACAGACCTCCATCTTTCCTCGGAGATTTGCCACGGCAAAAAACATCTACTTGTCTTTGGTATTGAAAAAAAGTCAGATCAGATTGTAGGAGGGTAGAGCCGAAGACCAAAAACACCCATGTCTTTTTTCATACAAGAGACATTAGCTAACATTTTCACTGTCACAGCCCTATTTAAATATCTGTGTTCAGAATACTACACATTGAGATTTAGTTGTGGTCATTTTCATCTGATTTTTTATCAGATGTATTTAGGCTAACTATCCTTTATGGTACCTAGACCAGGGCCCCTCATGAAATGTCAAGTGGGTTGCAAGTCCCAAATGCTGTCAAAATCCTACTGTGAGACTTCACACAGAGAAATAAATGAGTCTGTGTGATTTCAAAAATGTTTCTTAATTGCTTGTGTCGCATGTTCATTTGAAATTAAGCTCCAGCCCAATGACCTCAGTGACCTTTGTGACCGAGTCATCATGGACCACCGTGGCAGGGTAGATTAGGTCACACTGTGCTGAGCTTTTCATGTTTACCCGTCGATCCTGCCATCTTTACTGTGACTCCTTCAAAGACAAAACCAGTTTGTTGCTCCAATTTGTTTTTGTTATCCCATGGCATGTATTTGTGTTTATTGGTGAGGGCTGTGTTTGTGTATTGGGTCATTTTCTTAGAACATGGTCTTCTAAGGTTCAGAACAGGTTTTCAACTGGTAGGATATTTGAACGTAAATGCATCTCATCATTGAACCATCAGCATTAGACTACATGGCTGTTCAGATCAATTAAACAGGAGGTACAATGTTGTACAACTGCCAAATGTAAGGCTGAAAAACTTCTGGTACACTAAGTACATTGTAGTATTGTACATAAGTAAACAATCAGAAACTCTACTCAATGTTTTACTAACAATTTAGCCCTTTTTCTCTGCCAGTCACTCTTACTACACACAATAACACCCTGTGGTAACCAAAAATCTACAGATACTGGACCACAGTGTGCTTGAACATATGGGAAATCCAAATGATTTGAGTCCTTTTGTGTTGAAGTATCTTCCTGGTCACCATAAATTTCTGCCGGAGTAGAAGAGAAGAATGTTCCCTGTAGGGAAACCCTTTGTTTGATGGCCAAGACAAATCTAGTCACACAGAACTGACAATCCCTCATCTACCAAGAGTACAGTTTTGATTGAAATGGTTCTGTTCAGAGCATTGTGTTGTCTTCCCTCTCAACCTCTCTCACAATCTGGATCTACAAAAGCCTGAGTGTGGTCCTCACATGTCAGATACACAAGGAATTTGAGAATAAGCAAATGAAGTATGAGCCCTTTGAGGTAGGACATCAAATTTAGCACAGGGAGCTTTTTCAGAAAAGCACTGTAAATGTCAACATTACTGGCATGACACGAAGATATGACCACAAGGCTTTGGGTAAATCCCGAATAACAGACCAGAAGACTCATAGGATGAATCTATATTTCATATACTGTATCTACACAAAATAGGTCATATAGCTGCTTGTAAACATGAATAACTTGTTCCTAGTACATCAGCATTTCGCTGACATATAATTAATTTTTTTTGTTATTGAATAATTATAAGCTTAAGGTCTGTGAATGGAACCCCTCACCGAGGAAAACCTGGATTTTAACAGCAATCTTAGTACAATGTGTGTGTTTGCTCGTTCTGGGTTAGTAGGAGTGATGGAAAATTCCAGGCCAACTGTTTACTTAAGAGCTGAGCTTGTGAAAAGGCAGTTGTTTGCTAGACTGGAGTGACCTCACACTGGAGAGATAACAGCTTTTAGGTCAGTATTCGCCAAGAGAATGACCCTTCACCTATGCACCCATCAGCTTGCAGTGCCTACTCCATCTTCTCTAAGTCTTTTGCATTTAATATATGCTTTAGTCTTGTCATTTCTTTTTGCACAATACTTTTTTCATGTGATTTAGCCTCTGAATTTATATTTTGTCACCAAAAAATGTCACTGTTCCAGCTAGAAACTGTAGTTATAAATCAGCACAGACGTGCATTCCTGGAAGAAGTGTGTAGGGCTTAACACGTGTCAGGGCATGCCTCTACACTGCAGATGCACTGCCACCCTGTTGAGAACTTTCCCTACTCTTGTCCATTCTGTTACAGTGAGACCGGACATCTAAATGAAAGCATTCACCAAGGGCTTGTTCACGGGAGGAAGTGCCTAATGGAGAGCTTTCAATAAAACATTACGCATTCAGGCCCTCAAGCCTGGGGCTGGATTTATGCTCCCCAGCTGAAGGGCTCAGCTACTTTCCATTGATCCCATTTCCTAGTCCACAAAGATGGGCTCCAGCATTTAAAGACTCTCTCCAATGGCAGTGGCTACCGAAAAATCCTAGAAGTGAAATTTCTGACACTGCTCCTCTGTTACATCAGCAGATTCCCCCCCCACCCCAACCACCACCAATCCATCTGCACTAGAAGAACCTTGACCAGGCTAATATCAGCTTCTTGCCATTTCTGGACTCCTACTTCCAGGGGTGTAGACCTCAGTACATTCCTCTGAATGTAACAATCTGTCTTTTCATTCCCTCACCTGACTCCCACCCAAATGCTCCTTACCATTGGTAGTCAGCCAAAGGGGTGTGGCTTAAATTTCCATTCCCAGCTAATCTCATTCCGAGCAAAGAAAACACCTGATCCCCCTTCACTTATAATTAAAGTCTGGCTTTTCCAGCAGCCCATAAGACAGCACCCTCTCACATCCTTTCACACCTGAGAAGGTATCTGACCATCAGCCATGAAGAGACAAGAAAGACCATTCATTAAATCAAACAAGCAAATAAGCACTCTCTCTGCCACATTCCATTGTAAAGAATGCTGATTCTGTGTTTTTAGGCTGCTTTAATCATCTGTGTTGTGACAACGGTAAATATGCAGTCGTTAAAAATCTACACCCACTGGCTTCATGTGGGTTGGGCAAAGCCCAGTTCAGCACATAAGAATTTCTCCATGTTTAATCATTCAACTCCATACAGAGTCACAAAAACCTGAGCAGTTCTGTTAGACCTTTAACTACGGTTGTGAGAGGGTTCAAAAATGGATTAGACTAGAAAAAAGTATTCCTCAGCCCTGGAATTTTGGTGCTGAACAGATACAAATGGTCAAACTTCGCACTAATTTGTGCACACATTTAATGTTTTTTGGTCTAAGTTCATTTGAACAACTCCTGAAAAAGGTCACATGGTCAGGTCACAGGACTAATGAATAGCATCCCTCTGTTCCACTTGTCTGGTCTGACTTGGTTAATCCCATCAAGCCTCTTTTATGGAGAATGCCAGTCTGACTGTGTATTCCTCATACGGCTCTTCTCCTTCCCCTAAAGGTAACTTTCAACATTCAGGTGCATCTCAAACCTCAGGAGACCACAGAGCACCCTGAACTATAACCACAAACCGTGGGATAACACGGGGGTCAGCAGAAACGGAAATGGCTTTAAGACAGAAACTTCACAACATCACACTTACCACTGCAACCACCAGTGATGGATACACCATTTGAAGGCAGAGCTTGATCTGCTCACCAGCTGTGTTATACCACGTTTCACCATTAGTTGTACATGCTAATGACAACTTCTCAAAATATTAAAGCATTTTATAGTTTGTGTTTTGAAAAAACTTCCCTTAAATGATTTATTCTTGTCAATACAGAAAAATCACTAAATGCATTAGTCACAATGGGTTCAGTTTTCTCCAACTCACAGATCACCACAGATCGATTTGTCTCTTTATTTACTTCAGACCTACACTAAAGACACCAGTTCATGTGAAAACAGCAGTAGAGAGAGGATATTCTTTGGTTTAGAAAATAACTTTCTTGTTGGAGGTTCCAGGAAAGCTTGCATCTTGGGAAGACTTCAATTGATCATAGAAAATGAAATATTAAGGTGGCCGCCAGCCCCCCTTCACCATCCATCACACATCTGGCTCAGTCCCCATCATGACATCTTTTCCCAGTTTCATTAATCCATAAAATCTCCCTGCTGGTGAATCTGCTGGCGCTTCTTTCCCTTTTACATAATGCACGGCGTGTGTCTATTTCGGTGGGGTCTCTGCATGTGTGTAGCCCTCTGTATGTCATAGATGGCTCAGGCCTATCTGAAGCCAACCAGAAAGTGTTGCAATTGTCCCACAAAAACGGGACCTTAAGGCAACGAGCGCCATGACTCCCACATGCGGTGTTTGTATGTGCATAGACACCTTCACTGTTTTCTGATAAGGATTTATTTTGTGCACCACTTTCTTGTCTGTGGATGGTCTGAAGAAAAGTAAAATATGTTGTACTGTACCTTTAAAAATAAAATTACGTCGGTTCTTTGTAACGTCATATACACCGGACGGCTCTCAGTTTTTGTTTTAATTCTTTTCTGCCTTCTCCCGTGTGTTTACTGATTGACAGATCTGGCCACACTCTCTGCAGACTGGAAGCGAGGCTGCACCTCATCTGTACAGTATCTCGATGACAAATGTTGTAAACATTACAAGTCATTCTATATTGAGTAGGGCACTGTATCTACAAGCTGTGGCAGACACCCAAGTGTGTCACCTCACTATTTGTGTGCATCTTTCACTTGCAACTCCTGTTTGGTTTGGTTCCACCTCTGATGTGTTGTTAGATGTTTCTGGAAGTTTAAGGTGCTCACTTTAGGGACATCAGGCCACGTTTCCAATGGCCTGAGTTTGGATTCCGTGATTCTGAACATCTGCCTACCCTGACATCAAACTGTTTAAAAATATCACCTTTGCTTCATGTGACAGGCAGCAAACTGCGACCTCACAGCCCCCCAGAATGCGTGGAAAACTCACCCGGATGCTTAACCTGACACGCTGATGTGGATGTAAGACTCTAAAAGTGACATGGATGGGTGCCCAGGTTTTGAGTGATGGCAAAGGCCACGTTCTTCAGCATTGTCTCAAAGCTTTCAGATGGCACCTTGGGTAGCAGCATCCCTTACTCGTCTAAATGGTATGGGGTGGGGGTACTGTGTTTTCCCCTCAAGGCTTCTGCTAACCCATGCAGGCCAGGCTGTGCTTTTGCAGGGACATATTTTTCCAGTGATCTTTTCAAAGGTCGACTGAGCTATAAGGAAAAATCACCATTCTAAGAAATAGACTGTGCCATTTATGGCAGTTGTACTGAAAATATTTACTTCCACACATTTATACCTATTGGATCTGTCTTCTGAATAACAAAAGGCCACCATGCCCCCCCTCCCCAAAACAAGTCAACCCTGCGAGTCACACTCCATGCCTTAATCACATTTATCTGGTTCCATAGATGACTTTCAGTACCGTCAGCCACAGCCCTGTAAAATGCCGGCTCCCATGCACCAATTAAAATGCTAACAAGAGCCTCCCATAAACCTAATGTGCAAACGGGGCCACCGAGCGGTTATGAGAGAGGGTCCTGCATCTCCAGAAAATCTACCACAGGGGACTCTTAAAGGCTACACTGTTTTTTTTTTTTTTACAGGAAGCCGTACCCAAAGGACATTTTCCTGCAAAAAAAGTCTGAGGCAGCAAAATTAAAACATTGCCTGTTAAAAAAGAAGTATTCACCCACTAGCTGTCTTTGACTTTTGCTGTAGGTTGTAATGTGACCTTTGATACAAATAACTAGACTTTTAACATTCTACAATACAGTCCTATAATATATAAGGCTATATATCTGTAAACCAAGGGAGCATTAACCATCCTTACACAAATGTGGTTAGCTTACATTTCCTGCATCCAAAACATGGATGGATGGATGAATGGATGGGTAAATGGTTAGCTTATGAACACCCATATGTTTAAACACATTCCTTATGAATCAGGTTAATGTCACATTTGCACCAGAGCTCTGGCACTCGGGATCCCCGGACTACTGACCAGGTTTTGTGGGTACCCATCATGTTTTGTGTGTGCTTCTGCCAGTTTTGGACCATGCCTTGTTTGTGTTCCGAGTTCTCTGCATCCGGTAACAATTAGCTTGGTTCAGCTATGCCTGAGACTAATTATAATACATTTCAATGTAAAAATCAAAGAAATTTTAATTACAAATTAGTCCAATTAAACCACAGCTATAATGGTACTTCACTGTATATGAAATAAAATTTAGACATATAAGCATCCAGATAAGCATTACGGCCAATGAGAGCAGCTGTACGTCTGAAAGATGTCATTACACATATGACTGCTTTTGGTTGTGACCTTTTGGGTGGAAACGGATGCAATCTCTCGTGACCCACTGACCTGTTGCCATGCCAACTTCCCACCACCTTTTGAGCCAATAAACCAATTTGGATGTTCCCTGCTGCTGTGTCCTCACTCTTATGCTATCCACTTAGACACACCACTGCACAACTGTATAACTCTATGCAAGTTTTTACACCTATAAGTCACCCCAGTACCTGCTTGTCTCCTTTAAGAACAGATATAATGAGCACAGCAGTGTATTTACAATGGCTAGAGAATTTTACTAGTTGTCGTGGAGACTGCTTTCCAACAGATTGCACCAACCACAAACCAAAGTGCATTGAATGGGACACAGACAGAAAATGCACTTAGTGGGAATGGGACACTTAACAAAGACAAAATGCACTGAGGGAGAAGGGGACACTATGCACCCTGCAGTCAAGTGGCCAATGTGCGAGTTTGCTTAATAAACTAAGCTCTCCCTGTTTGGCATCTTGCCAGTCAAAAGCTTTTGTCAGAAAGGGAGAGAGCAAAGGTTTGAATGGAGTCTTTAGGCTACGATAATCACTGCCTGATCATCTTGAAAGCCTTTTGACTTCCTGAAAGACTGTGAAGCTCATTAACTGCCTGCTATCTAACACATCTGACTGACCTCATGGTCCGTTCTTACAGATGATGGACCTCTCCTGTTCAGTAGAAGTCTGATGGGGGAACAAAATATCATTCCTACCATACTCACCTAGTACAAAGACATGAAGGGCTCCATAGAAATTTCGTTATAATAACTGTCCTTTGACTTTGAATGTCCCCAGTAAATATCTGACCTTATGAATAGTTATAACCTTATTAATAGCTTTCAGGATCATGAGCCTGGTCACGTGACTGATGTTTATATTGTACTCCACTGCTGCTGTCAGTGAACATTGCAGTTCTCACAGCTGAATAAACAGCCTTATCTCCCTTCCACAAAGCAAATTTCAGCCAGAGATTCAGACACAGCATGGCAAGCCATAGTCAGAATGGAAACAGCATAGGGCAGGAGCTTGGGGTTTAAAAGGGGATCATCTGTAATGGCATCAATCCAAAACTCCATCACACACTTTTGTGTGTGTGTTTTATTTGTACACTGGTTCAATTGAGTAGAAGGATGCAGAATAGTTCACTTTGCTGTATGGTGTCAAGCTGAATTCTGCAAGCTTTTGGACTCGAATGGCATTAAAAATTCCTTGAAAAGCCTTTGAGAGTCCACTCATTACAGGCTGCTAAAGCTGCTGTCTGCCTTCTCCGAGAGCCATTCATCTGAGCAGTGATCTGACGAAGTGGCAGGTCAACTTAGATGGGTGGTATCCTCCCACCCTCCAGGTCAAGGAGAACTCAGGTTCTTTACACCTGAGCAGATGCCTCACAGCTTGAGTAATCCCAGGGGTGGTATTTGGTCAAAGGGAGGGGAGAGTCAAAAGTAGATGCTCACACCCACATCTGCCTCAGACCCATACCCAAGAGCAGGCTTTTAGGGCCAGAATAAGGTAACAAATTCCTCTCCATCACCTTGGCAACTCGCATATCATCAAATGGTTATTAAATAAGAGAAAAAAATGTCCAGTGCTTTTACCTGGTCAGTCAATTAAGCAGAATATTTATTCAAACCCTGGATTATATCATAAGAGTGGCTGCTATCAAAGGGTCAATGATGTGCCTTTTAAATAAAAATAATAATAGCATATTGATTTTTTCTCAAAAGAGGTGAAAAATATGACCATAAGGCCCACAACATAAACGTGTTTGTCCCGCTCGGTTTCCCCTGCCTGTCTGCCTTTAACCTACAACAGAGCAGGGCTTTACTAACCTCACAGGAATGGAGACCCCATTAGCACTGAAGTGTAACAGAAGCATCGGGTCTGTGTGTCGGATAACACTGCTCTGTTAGGCACATCAAAGCTGTCCTCCCTTGGGTGCCAAACACCTTTAGGTCTTTGGTTCATAAAATATAAATGCTGATTCTTACTGACTACAGCATCTGTAAGTGGTAAAAATACTAAAACCATAGCAACTTAAAATTTATGTTTTGTAATAGTAAGGATTGTTAGGCAGCTCTTCAAGGGGACTGGTTTAATTTAGATCTTCAACTGAGAAAGTGTTCAAAGTGTCATATGGGCTTGAATTGGTGGGGATGTTTGTTTACCAGCAAGTGCTTATTGATGTGGTCTCTGAACTCCCAGCATGCATCTGTGACAGACAGAATGAGGAACCACTATGACTTGGGTGTGTCTATGGGGAGTGTACTCCACCACAATTCACTCAAGAATTTCACCACTGCCCCTTGGGAATTTGCTACAATATTTCAAAAAACCACAGACACTACAATTAATATCTGGCATTGAGGAAGGAGAAAGCACCCCTGTAAATTCAAATGTGAGGGTACAGACAATGCTAATGTGTCCGCAGGCAGTGACCTACATCTGCTTGGGTGTTGAGTGTTCTATCTTGTCAAACTCAGCTGGAAAGAAAACACAAGACCTCGGATGAAAACTGACCGTTTAAGGTGCTTGAGTGAGACACTGTTGGGTGATTCAAGCTCTAAAAAAGAGGCAGGGAGCAGAATCTGACTCGAGATTTGTTACTAGGAGAAATGAATGTGTCACATCAAATCCCTCTCTGTTTCAGAGTATAGCTGGGGTGTCAGGAGCCATTTTGGCCCAGCAAACAGAGAGGGCTGGCCCACTTTTATGGTTGCCCTACTAGCACAAGTGGAGACTGACTGCCATAAGAAACACTAAGAAGGCGTGCTTTCAGGTATCCATATAAAGAGGGGGCTTCAAGACTGGTCATTGTGTTTCATTTGACATCATGGACCACTGAATTACGTCATACTCAGTTTATCGTTCAACTCAGTCTGACTGAGTAAAGGGAGAGGCATGATGCAATCATCAGCCGCAGGTTTTGGATTGGGCCACAGTCAGTCACCTAACAAGCTCAGCTACTCAGCTGTAACATAAGGACAGGACCATATAGCCTCTGGAGAAGAAAAACGTTACAGAGTCTAAATGTTTGGCCAGCTGTTTAGCATCACCAGTAGTGCTATGCCGGTATTCCTAAATTAGCCAAAAATCATTAACCCCAAGCCAGAGAAAAGGACCACTGAATTCTTGAATGATTTATGACTGAACTCTGTTCATATAAACTCAGACAGCATAGAGAAGGAACCTGTTTTCAGTTGACTGACATTTCTTAGTCTCTGACTGGACCGAGATGGTAAGGGAGATGAATAACTCACTGCATATCTGGTAAAGTGGACTTTGGTCACTAAGGTCAGCAGGTCGAGCAGACCATCTTGACCTCTTAGAGCATGTCCCTGTTCCATTATTCCTGTTAAACATGAAACGCCCATATGGCCGGGCTAGCCGGATTGCATTAGCACTGAAGACTTAAGGCACTGGACTTCAGTGGTTGCAGTAAGGGTATCCATCTGGCCCAATTTTTTGGTACAGGCATCAAATTGTATTACCAAATTGGTTTCGCATGTACTATAGTTTTAATGTGCCTTGTTCTCACTCTCAAGCTCTCTTTCAGAAAAGACTATGGATGTTGCCATTTTAATCATGGAACTGTGTTATGATTACAAAAGGAAATAAAAAAAAGGTTGCAATAATAGATACGATGTGTTCTGTATCAACAAGAGTCAGCTGGCATGCCTTGGAACAGCCAACCAGATGACCAGCTAACTGTTGCTGGGACAACATGGGCCAATATGGTCCCAAAGCATTTATGTGCCTTCATATGGTACTTGATTTGCATTTCTGCATCCAGTTTGGGAAAGCGAACATGTGTCAGATCTTTGTTTATATTTGCGAGGAAGAGCTTTGGACTAAATAATAGCTTAGACTGTTTTTAACAGAGAAAAACTGAAGTCTAGACTTAAGGTGTGAACAGATGCAGCCTGGGAGAGGTTACTTCCCGGTAAGCATCAACTTATCACTGGGATTTGTGTCTCTGACCATCACATTACATGCCTTCCATCCCTTTCCCATTAAACACTGGGAACTCCAAACATTGTAGTGTGGGAGAGGGTGAAAAACAATAGTAGCAATACAAAAACATTGGGTAGATGGAAATTTTTACACCTCTTTGGGGCTATGAAACAAGTGAAAGAGCATTAAAAAACCTGATATCAGCTTCATCACTGTTCTTTGCACACTCCCTCTACCCCTGCTCTGCCTGTGTTTCCCCCTTTACCATGTTATAAGGGAGGATCAGCAACTGTTTCACAAAAGTCAGGTGAAATGACCTTAGGTGGACATCAAGACCAAGATAACATAATATTGTTTTCATGAGTAGTGACACTGCAACAACCGAAAATAACTACCAACAGAAAGAAAAATATACTTTTAAGAGTCTCTCAGTACAAGCACAAGACCACTGGTGCATTGAAACATTTTTTTCTCAGTAACTAAGTTGTGGTAACTTGGTTTGCATTGTTATTCTTCTTGAAGTAGAAAATGTATCTGATAAATTTTTTTAAACCTTAGTTTTCCATATTGGTTATTGTGAAGTGGGTTTGCTTTTGATAGTGTCTTGAAATTTAAGAAAAAACCAGGACTGTCCTTCCGTGCACAATAGAGGAAGAGGTCAGTTGAGGTTCAGCAAGACACCCGATGTCCTTAAAGGGACGGTACACACTCAGTGAGATTGACACATCTGGCTGTTAAGAAATGCTTGTACACGTTTGACAGTGTCATCCTTCTTTGCAATGCCAGGGTGAAGAACATTTTCCAGCTTGCTAAATGTTCAGCCATTTTACAAACCACTGCCTTGGTGTGTGGTCCTACTAACTGGACTTTCATTTAGCTTCTACAGCTTTATGGGGAGAAAAAGCAAGGCGTTAAAGTACAAAGATGTGCAGATTATAAAAGATTCCCTGCAATTCCATGTAGTGATACAGGTGTTTGACCTAGATGGTTTATACTGGTGAACTTTACCAGTCAATGTGTTTGGGGAGATGTCTCTGTGATTCCACGTTTCTAGGTAATAAGGCGTATTGAAGTGTATTGTGCTATTCTGCATCTTACACCAACAATGGCAACGTTTTCATAATGTTATGGGAAATTTAAAATAGGCTGCTTAAAACACCTGAAAAGTGTGTTGCATTAGAGTTACACTCTTTTACCAGAGGTACAATTGAAAGCAGCACACTTTTACCTAATTATAAGAAATGTACTTTCTTACCAATGCTCAAAATTTCAAATACGAAAGCAAAATTTTGAACCATTACATTTTATAAGTATGAATTAAATGGACACAAAATTCCGACAGTAATAAATGCCTTATCATAGTGTGAAGAGCTTTAAGATCGGGGTTTATAAAAAGCCATTACTCAACAAAGAAAGGTTTCGGCTTAGATATTTCTACATTTTGTTTACAAGTCGGTGTATCTATCAGGCCCACACCAAGCCAGTCTACATCTAACCTGCCACTCCCAACTTACTCCCAACAGGTTGTGCCTCATTCATTATCATCAAGCAGTTTCCAGCTGTGCCTTGTTCAGTCTCCTACTGTAGCTCTCCAGTTCAGTTGCCTCCTTGTGAGGTATTGTGTTCCCTGAACTTTTACTGAGTGGTTCCTTGTACTTGTTAGCATTGCTAGTGTATGACCCTGATTGTTATTGACTTCTTCTGTGTCCTGCCTCCTGTTTTGGTCCTGTTTGCTGTGCCTGTTGCTCTTCACTGGAATTTACCTATTGCCAGTGATCATGACTATGTTTTTGATGCTCCACTGGCTTTTAGAAATCCTAAATGTTCTGGTTTTGACCCTGCCTGTATTGACTATGATTAAACAATGTGATTCTGCTATTGGATCCTACTGTGTTCTGAATCATTATAGTATCACTAGATGATATTTTAAAAAATATTAGTAAATAAATGCACGATAAATTATAAGTGAGTAAATAAACCCTCATCTAGCCAAACATACAAAGCCAGAACACTGGCTCACCTGCCACTTATCTTCCAACTGTTTAAGCACAGTAGTGCAGCTGCCTCTATGTAAATTTTGCTGTATCTCCTGCCTTACTGCATTCTGGTTTACTTCTGCGTCAATCCTGCCTTCGTTAATGGTTTTCTGACCATCTACCTCTGTATCGGATGTGATGTCAATGTCTGACTCTAGTCTCTGGCTCTATAATCATATATTGGGCTTTGGCCTTGTGAAGTCTGTGTGTTTTCTTGACTGGCTCAATGACCCCTTGACTCCATTTACAAATTCCTATTTTTGCCCAAACCCTGGTCATTTTACACTGGAAGTCCACATTTGGATGGCCTCTTTTGATGATTCATTACATTAATATATAATCACCAATACATCTACTTCCTGCCATGGGAGACCACATTGTGAAACTCAGTGTTCTGGCTTTTCTTTAGTTTGCATTGCAAGAACCAAAATCACTTGTGCTTATCTAAGACTAAGAGAGAAGATTAGTGTTAAAAAAATATCTTTTTTCACAGGCAGGAAATGTAATCTGAGAGAACATGACTGTTTTGTGCTAAGAAACTTTCCTCACCTCTACAGATTAACCCTATAAATACTCTGCTTCTTATTCATGTTTAAAATGTACTGACGGGGAGGTGACATGCATGCTGAAACTCTCTTTAGAGAAGCATAGGACACTCTCATTTAAGGTAAATTGTACTGACAAACAAAAGTATGATTTCTAGCCTTCATTAGATGGTAGAACACAATGCATTGGACATGAAGAATGTGGAGCTGTTTGATGTCTACAGGTGAGGAAATTTGCAGAGCAGAGCTTGCTGGTATTTTAGCTCTGATAGGACAAAGATCGCCAAAACATCACTCTCCTCCCTCAAAATAAACCTACCTTGACTCAGATAAGATCACTTTATCTGTAAGCGTGGGAGCATGGTTTCTTTGTAGGACTCTCGGCATTGTGCATAGTGATAACAACATAACCAGTAAGAACAAGGAACAGGTTTGGAAGAGAGCTCCATATAGAGTAAGAAAAGACAAAGAAAAAGAAGTGGAGGATGGGGGAAAAGAGAAGGTCAAGCAGGCTGGCACTGGAGCCTGCTCCATTTACAAATGAATGACGCACTCCAGGCTGCTCTGGGAAGAGATTACAGTGGAAATCTTTGTTACTGCACCTATCTCTGCTTGCCTGGGGGGTATCACTGTGTTTGACTGGGCTTCAATGTCCCCCTAAGAAATGCTGATACTCAAATGCACTTTCAGGGCTCATCTCAACCCCCTCTTCACAAAGCTGAAAGGCGGTTTCTGCCACAACCCGAAATCAGCCCACCAGTTAAGCAGATCCATTTGCCTGTCAATTTGAAAAGTTTCCCTTGGGTGGGTGGCTAGTTATTCCCAAATTTGCATGTGTTCTTAACATGGGTGGGGGTTTTTTGGTTTCCACCCTCTCCTTGAGCTGAGCCTCAGGGAAGACTAATTAATGCTAATGTGTCTCCCACCATGCAAAGCAGCGCATCAAGCCGACGCCCCCAGGGAACGTGAGAATCGGCTTTCTCACTGAACAGACTCTTGCCTTGTTCCTAATCAACCAAGCTCTCAAAAAGAGCCAGCCATTTCCAGTCAGTCCCACAGGCCTTCGCAGAGACACCCTTTCTCGAAGCCTTAACTATTCTTTCTCTTCTTTTTTGGGACATAGAGAATGACAATACTCTAAATCATCTTCATAACTTTGTCAAGTACCCCGCTGAATGAAAAAGACAGAGGTGACATCCTGTACAGAGTCAGATTCTTCTCCTTTATTCCTATCCCTGACGGCTCACGAATCACATGGCTTGTAAAGCATCAGCTAATGTGTAAAAATTTGCATTTTTAAAGCAGGAACATGCAACACATTTCAACATGAAACAAATGAGAATCTGCCCCCTGCCTCTCCTTGGGCTGATTTCTAATTCCCCTCTATGCTGCATAGGCATTTGCGAGAAGAGTGATATTCAAGATTCAAAGATTTATTGTCAGGTGTACAGTGTACAAGTACAAAGTACAATGAAATTCTTACTTGAATGCCGTCTTGCAGACTATAACATGCAGCAATCAACATGCAGTGCAACAATGCAATAAACAGCCAACATAGAGTGCAACATTACAATAACAAGCTGTACAGTATACACAGTACAAACTACAAAATACTAGCACACAGGATGTAAAAGGTATTGGTGCATCATGGCAATAAGTCAGTAGTACAGTGTCAAGGTGTCCCAGGGGAATATTGCAATAAGGTACAAGTAGAGTGAATTCACAACATACTCTGTAGTACAACAGACTTGAGCACGGAGTGAAGCCCTATTAGCAGCAAAGTGACCATGTAGAGAAGTGATTTCAAAAGGCAGTAGGTGACTACCGAACTCAAAATAACAATTATACTTAAAGTAATGGTGAAGTGAAATTGGAGAGAGAATTCAATTCAATTCAATTTTATTTATATAGCGCTTTTAACACGGAGCGCGGTCGCAAAGCGCTTTACATAGTCCCGG
>JAACJT020022539.1:0-36477 GCA_009936485.2 Gymnarchus niloticus | reverse complement strand
GGGCCCCCCCCCGGCGGGGCACGCGCGGCGGTAAGTGTGTGGGGGGGGGGGGAGAGAAAGGGAGAGAGAGAGAGAGAGAGAGAGAGAGAGAGAGAGAGAGAGAGAGAGAGAGAGAGAGAGAGCCTGCCTGAGTCGAATACATGCCTGGTCCTTTTCGATTTTGGCTGTGGGCAAGAAAGTTTGTGCTCCTTTCTTCTTTCCTGTGAGTCTTAACCTGCAAGAGTTGGCCTCCGTAAAGAGAGCTGTTTCAGCTGCTCCTGTGACCAGCCTAAGAAGACAATTGAACACCCCCCATGTCAATAGAGTCAGGACAATGTCTAAAGGTGTATCAATATCAACTTTCATCAAATCATTCTCACTTCTTTGTGTTTTCTTGCCGTTACTTTAAACTGAAGATGTGTAAATGTGACAGACATCTCCTGGTTAAAAAGTCATACACATTAATGACCGGAAGAAATATTAGGTCGGTGCTTTCTCTTTAAAAAAATTATTGATTTTGATTCTTTTCATAGGACAGCTGCAACATGAATTTTTTCCATAAATGGCCCAGGGTTATTCTGTTTGAATATACTAAAAACTGGGCAGTTATTACACTCTCGGCAGAGACAAAATCACACAGGGTGTTACTTGGAAAGGCTGCATACAATGAATATCGACTGAACATATTTTACATAAGTAATAAAATTAGCAACCATACTTAGCACAGTTGGGAGTGCCCTGTCTGGTTAATGCAGACTAAAATATATTTTTCCAATTCCCCATCATAAAGTTTCAAGATTTCAGGGCAGTCATCAATGTGCACTGAATGGACTTTTAGATAACTGAGGTATAATTCTGTCATTGTTTAAAAATGTCCTGGTGGGTCTGAAAGCAGAACATTATTGGACATGATTGGAGTGAAGACTATTACCCTCTCTGCCAGGCTCTCGCTCGAGTTCATCTTACTGGTGCTGTGCTGGCATAAACCAGCCCATTATTCAATTAAACTCAGCGTGCTATGTTACTTTTCATTTTTATTTTGTTCCTCTGGCGAAGATGGGGCGCATTACCGGAAATTGGCAAACCGATGGAGCTGAAGGCGGCGGACGCTTGTCTTCCATCTCCAGCCGTCGGACTTGGCACCGGAATCAGAGTTAAGGAAAGATATGGCTGGATAAGGCGATAATTAGGATTGAGAGTCACTTCTCTGGAATAGTACGCAGTACGGTTCCCGATCTGCTGGGTCCAGGATAAATGTGGTGCTGGGGTTCTTCCCTTTCTCACTGTCGGATTGTGACTGATGTTTTGGCAACCCATCTTCTGTCGTTAACTTACTGATCCGTTCTGACACTTGGCAAGTAACAGATTTACACCCAAATGCACCCGACTCTGAGACAAACTGGACTTCCCAAATATTTGACTGCAAGCTACTGTCCGAGACTCCTGTTTTCAGGGATCCATTCGAAACCGCAGCCGCACATTGTGGGATGACTTGTGAAAATGAGTGTATGAGCACAAGGTGACTACAAAAAGGTCCATAAGTTTTGGGGTCTGGAATATGGGAGAGCAGGCTTTAATCTGTCATCTAGAAAAGAGAAAAAGCGATGATACCACCCTTCTCTTTGTCCAACCACAAAAGAGAAAACTAAAGGAGTTTGTAAGAACAGGGAGAGGGATTGGACAGATGACAGACCCTACATTCATCTGTAGCTACCTTCTCCCATTGTCTCGCTTCCTTTGACTTCAGACACAGGGATCCCTGCCTGATCTTTGTTGCAGGCCATCTCCCCCAGGCTGAAGTGAAATTACTCTCTTGTCCAGTTCCAAAATAAAGTACCCATTCCTTCCTCCCATTCCCACATCACGCGGATCTCCTTCTGTCATGACAGGGGCGAGTCTTGCATGGATTGTAAATGGGTTTGTTTCCAGTGGTTTAATTTGTGTGTTGCCAGGTGGGTTAGGGTTGAGGGGTCCGGTCTGCAGAAGGGCTGAGGGGTCTGCGCTATCGAGCCGTTCAGTCGGCGCACAAGACTGCTTGCGCGATTTAGCGCTACTGCGGGCCTGAAAAATGAGAGCGGTAAATAGCCGTGGCAGAGAGCACGGCTAAGCTAATATGTTATTTATGCGGTCATGATGCATCAACAGGAATTATTTAAATGGTGAATTAATAACTGGAAATGCACAAACAAGTGGCAAAGCAGCGAAATCACAGACAGCAGTCATGGGGGTGGGAAGGCAAGCAAAGTACAGATGATTTCAGGGTTTTTCTGGCCTCCGAAGGGTGAGATCGAGACCCGCTCACACAGATTCTTTTATTGACTTTATATCTTACTCATAAATAATTTGGGGAGGCTGCTGAATGGTCAAACCCATGTGCTGCAAGGTCAAACAGTAACAGCCTCTCAACTCCTGGAGTGGGGTGGGATCTTGCTAAGCATCCCAGAAGACAAATGTAATCCCGGGGCAGGGTGGTCAAAGGCTGCTTCCTAGGAGCAGTCATTCAGTCAGCACTCTTAACTCGTTAATTTTCTGGAAATTGCATTTCTGTTTGGTCTTCCAAACATTGCTTCCCCGTGATACATTTGTGCTGTAATAATCACAGTTCATTGTATCAGTTAAGTAGAGAAGTGGGTGGGACTAAAAATCCTTCCACAAATGGCCCCCCACTAATTAAGACCGACAGCCCTGATGTGTGTGTGTGGGGGGGGGGGCACAACAAACATTGTTTTGTTTGCTGAACACCCAGCTATTGATTTTGCAACAAATGTGACCTCACCTCTGACACATGTGCGAGATCACGAGATGTTTCATTGTTACTGATTGGCTTGCAAGCTACCATCTTGCTGCACTGGTCAAAATATTAACGTTGTGCACATGGCACTATATTTTTGCGGGTGCGTGTTCATATATGGGCTTATCCAGCTTCACGCCTGAGAGGGAATGTTCACCAGAATGCAGACGCATGTGCTCCTATGTGTGGTAATCGGAGTGCCTATTTTACGCGTGTGTGTGCGTGTGTGTGTGAGAGTGTATCTGTCTTTGTCTGCGTGGACTGCTGGGAACAGATGCATTAGCAGGTGGCCGCCTTCCTCGGCTGCTTCTCGCCCGCCAGCTTTGATGCCATACCTGAGTAGGTGTTGTTCTGCATGTTTGGAGGAACACCGGCTCAGATGCATTACGCACCGTGGAGTCCCTTCAAAGGCTGAGCACAGTGCCTCTGTAATCACGCCCGTGGCTTAGCGAGAAGCCATCCTCGACCGATCCGGTCCGACCCGCTTTAGTCTGTCTATAAAGACGCTCGTCGTCAAACCAAAAGCTGACCCAGGGACATATGCCTTTCATCCGGCTCTCCTTGTGATGTTTTGTTTTTTTTTCCTGTCTGGAGACTAACCCTGCGATTCTCACCTTTATTTGGATCATTGAATTGTTTTAAGCAGACGAAGTGATACCAAGGTCACGCGTTCAACAGGAGACGCGATCATATGCAAAGACGTTATGTTTAAAACGTCGCAAAATTCTTTTGCAATTTAACTCTGCCAGACTTCTGATCTTGGATCTGCTTCAAAGTTACATTTGCTTCTAAGATGTATGAGGAAATTTGTCGTGAAGGCTTCTAATACCATGACCTACCCCGTGCGGTTTTGAGGCTTTGGTTTCCAATTAAACTGCGATGAAAAATTAATTTCAAATATGCCAGCTGAATGTTTGGTATTACAATCTCTTTCTTATTAAAATATTTATATTCTTGTGTTTTTTTAACATGCCCTCAAGCAATCATTACAGCTTCCTTAATCACTCTATCTTTTCATGAATTTATTTTGGGGGGGAAAAGTGAGAGTAATTACCTAGCCTTTCCTGAAGCTGTCTTCTTCATCATCCTGGGAGATGTCTAGTAATTGCTTCATCTGAATGGTATATGTACATTGGTACTACTTTAACACCTTAATGTGACCTTTGACCCAACACATACAGTAACCCTTTTCTTGCATACATGCACTTACAGTGTATGGCTGTGTAGGGGTCTCCTAAAAGTCCTGAGGTTTGGCGGGAATGGGTGAGTTACTCAAAGGCTTGAACGTGTCTAGTACAGGGACAGACTGCAGCTGTGCTTGGAAGGTCTTCAAGAGAACTCCTCCGGTCTCTAGCTGGACGTTCTCCGAGGGACGGCGATTCAGTTCTTCTGGAACAGTCTGATTGTACCTTTCACAAGCTTTAGGAGAACAGGGATGACTGTGTGTGGGTGGGTGGGTGTGTGTGTGTGTTTGAATTTTGGGTGGGGGATGGAGTTTTCTACCTAAATCATGCATTCCCTGTGGACAAAAACACCCCCATGTCCTGTGAGTAATGATGGCGAGAAAACATAGCCCCAGTGACCCCCTGGTGTAGACTTCACAACCATCCTCCAGCCCCCGAGGGGCTCAGGCTGAAATCAGGCTCCACTCCCCACTGCCGCTTCCCCTAGGGAGACCATGCCTGGACCCTGCTTCCCAAAGACCCCATGGTGGCTTCAACCACGAGAACCAAGCCTGAGGGGCTGAGACTCAAGGACCCCTGCTTGTCCAAACACAGGCCCCGTAGGGAGAACTGGCCCCAATTATCCACCATTCCACAGCCTGGGGAAAGAGGCCACAGAAGGGATGGAAGTCAAGAATGGGCCTGGTTCCCTCCAGGCCTACAGGGTCTCCTGGGAAGAACGGCAGGGTCAGGCAGGCCCAAGAGAAGCCGTGATCGAGAAGCAAAGATTCATGCTGCCTGTGATAAAAGTCACTATGGACCTGCAGGGGTTCTGGACCCAAGGCTGTGGATGTTGGGCTGTGCCAGCGGCAGCTGGGCCCTCCCCTGGGGCCGGTGATGGCGCGTTCCATTACTTAGGAGTGACACTTGGACCACGAGCTGCCCGTGTTTACTTTGGGCAAGATGATAAGCCTGCTATTCAAAAGGAGATTGGTACCTTCTTTATATATTTAATATACTTTTGAGGCAGGTCGGACCATGTCGTGAGTACAGGTGAATGTGGACTTTACTTAAAGCTTCCACTTAATTGGGCTGGCTGAGTAACACTTTGAGTAACAGTTCGGGAAATCTGAGATAAAAGGCGACTGGCCAGCTTTGGCTCCGCTAACAGTGGAGTGTGTAAAGTGAGTAGGTTTGCCCTCTGTTAGAGTTACATTTACAGATACGAGAAAATTACCGTTGACCTTCTGCCACAATAATGCTTTCTTCGGAGAGCAGACTGACATTTCATGGAATCAAGAGCCACGTTGGGGCCTGAAAAGATCCTCCTTGTTCACGACTTTTATTTCTCCACATACGGTAGCTGAACGCTAAACTGGGACATGTTAATTGCCTCCTGTACTCAAATGGCACCTGAAGATATTTGCCATTTTACCCAATCCATCTGTAAATAAGTCTGTGGCGCTCCTTTCTGTAGACTTACATAATTTTCTTGCTCATCTTGTGAAATTTGCCTCAACATCGCTTTTCCAGCAGTGGTGTATCCTTGTCCACGAAGTGTGCCTGAGAAGCAAACTTTGTCCCAGGGATGAAATAGGAAAATTAAAGAATAATCATACCTCCTAGCCAGAGAGAGAGGCACATGGACACATTGTGGATTAACGAAAACAAACTCAAAAACTGTTTCACATCACAAGTCACATTATTAAAAAAGCATGTATAGGTCACAATTAAGCTTGCATTTCACATAGTTTTCACAAGAATGAGCTAATTGTTTAATTGTTAGCAATAACTAGGGATTTAAGAAATTAGGTTTTCCAATCAAATGCTTTTTGTGAGTTCAGTTTACCCAGAGCCATTTGTCCATTTACCCATAAAATAGACATGCTTAGACTGTAGAGTAATTCCAGCTTATCGTATTGAAAGCTGCCTCGTTAGTATGGCGGATTTTTTTTTTTCATATTTAATCCTTATTGGTGACAAGTTTGAGGCAAGAGATTATGGGTCGGGCTGTAGAAAAGACCCTCTCTCTATCTTCTTTAAAAATTTAGCACATGTGCACTGACATACTCTCATTGCTTTCTATGAAAATTGGCCACGGTCATCACCCATGTTCAAAGAACAATGTAACGTGTCACACGTTTCCCCAGGAAGTGCAGACACTCTTGTTCGGTTTTGTAAACAATACACTTGATTGAAACTGTCCTTATAGGGCTCCCGGTGTTGAATATAAAGTTGGACCACGTAGGATGAAGAGTTAACGCACCAATGTTGGAATCATGCAAAATGTTTCTTTTGCAAATCCTTCATAGTTTGAAAAAAAGCATTTCTGTGAGTGTGGTTTTGAACTAGTTTCTCTTACAGATAGTGATCTGTTTCATATCCAATAATGCAATGCTTTTAGTGTTGTTTAATGGGTTAAAAAAAAAAAAACTGCATGACTGAAGTAGAAGATTCAAGGATAATAGATGACTTAATATCAATATATTGCGATGGATGTGCTGATAGGGGTTTTGCAATAACAGCAGAACCCATATGTGGGATTAGTTTAAGCGCTGTGGTTGTCGACAGAAAGAGCCCCCAGGTTAAGCAGATCTTACAGGGGTCTGCAGCCGGCACGGTTTCTCGAAACCATGTCTGGTGTTGCCTCACGGCGTGGGTTTGGCATAGCTGTCAAGCCCCTGTGACCTTTGCACGCAGTTCATTCACTTGCTGAGAGCATCGCACTCCAAAGTGACTGATCTGCACATTCCCCAATCACAAACATTGACTATTACCCAGGTGGGCCAGCTCTCCTGCATCCTCAGCCAATCACACTTCTCGTAATGGCCCATAATTCTGTGCACCACACCCCCGGCATGTATTTTCGCTTTGCATCTATCCTGGTCCTATACAAAATTAATTAGTTCATAATTTCATTGGAGTTCTTTATGAGAACGTCTCTGGCACAGCTCCGGTGCCAATAAATACACGGCATTGTCCTCTTAACAAAGACATGGCGAGGGGTGGCAGCAATGCCCCATGGACAATCGGAATCCTTAGGTTCCGCCTCCCTTTCCCCTTTGTCAGGGAAATGACGTGGGCCTAAGCAGATTACATTTGGACTGTAGCGGTGGAGCGAACCTGGGAGATGCCGCGTGCGCTCGCAAAATAAGCTTCCACGAGAGAGACCGCTTTTGTGTCCGAGGGAACCCAAGGTGCCACAGAATGCTGAATTCCCGTTTCGCCGAGGAACGCTAGATGATACGAAGGAGAGGATAATCATGCTACATATGAATAAATGTTTAAATAAAATGACTAAAATGACTTGTCGGAATGAACAGCACAAAGTCCTGTGTTATTCCATGGGATATGTTTACAGAGCTGTGCAGGCTCAGAAAAAATAAAAAAAAAAAACATAATAGCAGGCTGTAGATCTCACAGCAACACAGAGGGCATTTGCTGCCACAAATGTGCCCTTACAAAGCCATCAGCACGGATTAGCTAAGGTGGGCACCTCAGGTTAGCTTAGCCTATAATATAAGCTTATCGCTTTTCGTTCGTACTCATTTTTCATTTCTGCCATTTAACCACTTACAAAGAGTCACCTTATGAACCAAAGTCACTAGTGGGGTGGCAAACTGCAGATGTATTGTAAAACCAGTGTCCAAGGAGCTACATGTTCTGGTTTTGACACTTGTTTTTGTACTGTATTTTATTGCCAAGGCATAGATTCACTGGTTCTCCGCTCATTTTTGTGGCTCTTATATGATGAAAAATGTAAGAAGAGAATAACATAAAAGAACACTGTATGTGAACGTTCTTTAACAGCAAGTTCTATAATGTTCCAGGAAAAGAACATTCCTTAACAGAACATTCTATAATATTTCATAAAAAGAAGATTCTATAGCATTTTTAAAAGGAGTATTCCTTAAAAGGCTATTTTGTAACATTTCATGGAAAAAGAACATTCCTTAAGAGACCATCCTATAATATTTCTTCAAAAGAATATTCAGTAACTTTTCCAAAAAAGAACATTATATAGCAGCCTGGAAATAAAATAAAATTAAAGGAGCTGTCAGATGTTTCTAAGACATTTCAGCAACACCAGATTGTAGTCTGTCACTGTTGTTTCCTTGCCGTTCTGCTGTGAGCCCTGATCACAGCTGAAAATTGCTTAGTGGCACCTTTTGGCAAAGCAGGCATGCAGCATCACCCAGGGTCAGAAGTGATGTTCCTCTTCCTATCAGAATTTCAGTGCCGGCTCCGGGCGCGAGAAGTGGCCTGTGACATATTTCATTTTGAGATTCTGTCAGAAAAATAGTGAAGATAGCTGAAATGAATGAAGGCTACAGAAAAGGTATTTGGGACTGCAGAAAGAGTTATACTTTGGGGGGGGGGGGGGAAAGGCTCGGTGTTGAACATCTGCATATGAATTTGCAGCAGTTTATGACTGGGTTTATTGCGAAGTACGTTATAAAATATTGTCATGGAACAGTGTTTGCGGAAATGAGCGTAATTAAATATCGCTATAGCTGAAATATGCTGCAGGATTTTAAGAGTCATCTGGCTTTATACGAAAAAGGAGTTGGTCAATAAAACTGAAGAACTGTGAGAATGAGTGCGCTATTCGACGTGCAAGTTGCTCTGCATCATACTGGTCTTGGGTAGCAAGGTGCGGTATGCAGTTTCATTTTAACATCTCATTTTTTGAAAATGGCTGATGTGACAAAGAGCCGGAGCAGAGATTGACATGGGTGTAGAACCACGTCTGGTTCTTCTGGTCTCTCTGAGTGCTTCTTTGATGTTTGGCCCTGCCACCGTTCTGAGTGACAGAACCTCATTTTGAAGACTGTAATTGGACGATGACAGATGCCGACTGGATGCCGGTAGCCAGAGTCTCCCCAGCTCTGCCTGCGATTTGGGGACCAGCAGGAGGCGTTTTCACAGCGTGGTGACCAAGCTGCGAGGCAATGTGTAACTGGGGTACACACTTGCTGTGATGTTGCCACGGGCATTCGGGCCCATTGGGCCCTGGTTTGATGGATCACAGCCGGACCCAAGCCCAGTAGGGTCTCAGTCAATGTTTGGTGCATTACTCGCATGATCGGGCCATTGCCAATTTCAGAACCTGTCAATTTAAGGGGTTTGTATCTATTTGGCTGCGGGGGGTGGGGAGGGTTGGTAGATGTGGGTCTCCGTTGTCAGCCTGCAATTTGCATCAGTGCTGTGTCCTGGCAACCCCTGAATGTGATAGGGGAAGCCGGCTCGCAGGATTCATCACAGCCAGGGGTATACTCAGCATTCCATCCCGATCGCTCCGTCTTTGGTCACCTATGGTCCGGGATGCTTATCTCCACCGATTAAAAAAAAAAAAAAAAAAAAAGATCAAGAAGATAAAAAGAGTAAAGAGAAAGAAAGAAGCTCAGACATAGCGGGGGGTTAACTAAGCCCACCAGAACAAACTGACACAAGCTGCTCTGGCTGCTGTTTGTTTATCTTCCACCGAGTCGACGTACCGCATGTCGCGATCAAGGTGATCAACGGCTCAGAGAAGACCCGGTCTGGGGGGAAAACCTTTCATTTTTTTTTTTAGCTTTGAACTTCTTGCTGTGGAAAAAATGAAGCCGACGCTGTCTGTAATGGTGCCGCGGGAGCATCTGTGGAGGATCAGAATCGGCACTGGGCAGCTTCAGGGTTCCTGTCGGGAGACACCGGGCGCGAAGCGAAAACCCGCAGCGTTCTCAGGAAGGGGGGGGGTGGCAATTTTCACGTCTGCCTGTGCGTGAGTGGCAGGAGGCCAAGCCACGGCCCAGGGGGTGTCTGCCAGGCACGGGAAGAGGTGCTGCCCCCTCTGGTGGGTGATGAAGCTGACAGAGGCAGCTGAATGGTAATAATAATGAAATGTTAAACATGCGTTTGAGTGGATGGAGGTGTTAAGGCATGGTGGAGTATGGATGGGGTAGACGGAGAACACAGCTGTAGCAACCCTGTGCAAGGGTGGGGGACTCAAGTGATAAGCCCTTTTTTCCTACAATCAATTCCCCATGGTACAAAACTGTATTCTCTCTCTCTCTCTATGCCACCATATTCCAGAATTCCTTCACTTCCCCGAGCTCATGTTTTCCCCGCAAAGCTGAAACAAAATCTTTTGTTTTTGCTTCACGCCCCCACGTTGTAAAACCCATGCCCAATTTGAGTCCCCGTTCCACCCTCCTGTTCCCATGTCACTTGAATCCAGCGGCCATCCCCTGGAAGAGCGTCTTTCTGTATCGCTACATTTACTCCATGGCATCCTCCGTCAGTTCAATTACGGAAACAAGTGCCGTCCCCATGCGGAACATAAATCCGAACTCTGTCCGACCAACTACTGAAGATCTGTCTGCTCGCGCCTCCCTGATGACAGAGGAAGTGAGGTTCGGAAAGCCGCAGTGGGCGGAGTTATCAGTGTCAATCACAGCTCTGGTTTGATGGCAGGGGACTGAAACAACAGGCTGTTATTTATGTGATTGATTCATGTAAATGGAGCCCTTGTAAAGTCAAATGTTTTTGGCACTTTGGATCATGGGAGACGGAAACCGTTTGCATCAGATGCCTTGAGGGCCATGTGTGATTCAAACCTCCAGCTGACCGTGGAATAAAATGTACATATATGAAGTGAATTAGAATCCAAAAACTATGAAACATGAAAACAAAGTCTTAACTTAAAGTGTTTTTACTCGTAGATAAATATAAACCTGAATTCATTTGCTTCAGTTTTAGTTAAATTAGTAACAGCATATACCTGTCGTGTATCATTATGTGCCCAGTTGGGAGGAGGTGTATCTGCGGAAATGAACATATCCCTGCTGACGAGCCACACGTGCGGAGGTGGGAAAACAGCAGTGGTCTAACAGCTGCTTACAGATTCAGACACCTGACTCCCCCAGAGGTGGGGATACTTCCTGGGCGAAAACCCCCCTCCGCGTTTACCTGTCTCGAGTGGAACTTGGTCCCAGAAAACAGGGACTGCCTGATTGACACAGATGATGAATTAAATATCTGAAAATAAAAAATTGCATTCTTAACCCGATGACTGGCTGGATTTAAAAAAAAAAAAAAACAGGCCCAAATTAGTATGCGTCCCCCTATTTTTAGGTCCTGGAAGAGCTGTGGGGGTCTCCTATTATTTTTATTATTCTGGAACTCATGCTCTCCCCATTGAGGAGCCCTGCAAGCTTATAGAGGGCAAGATCATATTTTTTCCAGTTTTTTTTTTTTTTGTTATTATGTTTCATTTCTCGCAGGCAGACTCAGCTTTCGGGCTGCGTCCCGACAGCCTGCTGATCCATTCTGTTGTGTCGCTGGCCTCTCCTCGGCGCGATAGTGACCCATCTTGCCCCTGGTGTCTTCACTCGTCTATCATGCCGTGCATGGGGTGGGGAGGCTCAGCCGGGGGTCATGTGTTCTGGGTTTCTCTCTTTTTCCATTTTTGTAGGAGTTCTCGAGAAGTCAGTCAGGTGAGCAGATGGTTGTTTTGAACTCGACTGGGTCCTTTCCTTTTAAGAACCTGTACTGGCCATGCCCATTGTGTAGTGACATTGTGAGGTTCCCGATGCAGCACCCAGCATTCAGCCGGACAGAAGGACCTGAATCCTTAAGACATAACGGCGATAATTAGTCACTTTGAGTGAATCATCGAGTGCGGAATCGAGAAAGGGTTGTTTTTTTTTTTTACACTTTTTGGCAGATTCCCAGGGTGACTCCTTTCCAGATGAGAAAAATGCCTGACACCTTGCTTTAATTTGAAAAATGTAGTATTTGAGCATCAGCAGATTAATTTCATCTTAAAATCTGAGCTGAAGGGATGACCAGGCATCGCATTCATGCCCTGACACACAACGCAGTCATCCTCCTTTTCTGAGAACACCTCAGGATATCGTTTCTCGTTCCCTTGCAAATCTGCCACCCACTGAAAATGTGGAATGGCAGGAAAAGCCAAGAAGGCAAGAGCCGCATGTCTTCGAAGGATTTTTGCGTGTCTCTCCAGTAACTGTCAATAGTTTACTCTCCTTTCTCCGTCGAATAGCATGCATGTGTAATTACGGCCTTTCGCGTGGAGGCGTTCTGTGGCAGCCCGCCGAGGTGCCTGCTACCTCTTCTGAAGGCCTCGTCGGGCTTGCACTGGGGCGGTTTTGCGACGCGGCCAATCATGGTCCAACCGTTTCTTTGCTCGAGCGAATCCCCCTGAGCTGCCAGTTTACGGGCCGAAGCCCTGGAAAATTGGCCACTGGGTCTGTGGTTCCTTAGAGGAGGAGGGCTGGCCGGGGTTGAAAGGCTGGCAGACGCCCCCTCACCCGCTTCAGTGGATTTTGACATAGCTTGAAGCCGGGATGGAGCCAGAGAGCTCGAGGGTGGGGCTGCGGAGGATGTTAGCCATTTAACCACTTCTGTCCGATGTGGCCGGGACCCAGGGTCACGGCATTAGGAAGTCCAGTGCCCAGTTTCACATCTGCTTGTCTACAAAAAAGTGACAGATTATTAAGCAGCTGGTCATTTGGAATTGGGGGATAGCCTGGAGAAGTTGAGAGGCACCGTATCGCTGTGGTTAAGGGGCAACCTAACACACTCTCCAAACATGCCCTCCAGTGTTTCTTTGTCCATGATTTTACTCTTGCTTTTTGGCTAATTTCAGTCTTGTTTACACATTTACAGCTAGTTTACCCTTCTATCAAGCTCGCCTACCTATCTTTTGAGCTCACTTACTCATTTCAAGCTTGTTTACCCACCTTTTGAGCTTGTTTATCCATCTTTCAAGGCTTTTGTCTACTCCCAAACATCAAATTAGTCCCCTACCATGGAGGGCCACCTCATCATTACTTCTAGGTCAACTGTAATCAGCCAACAGGAGCAGCATGTGCAGATGAAATGAGTATCTTCTCATTAATTGATGATATTGCCAATTTTGCTTTTGAGGGGGATGAGGTGGGGGTGCACAGTTTGCTGTAATGAGCCCCCTGCCTCACCATCTAAGACACACAAGGAAACGGTCTGCTATTACCTTTACGCTTATTATGTTTAGACACCTCAAACTAAGAATGAGGCTTAGCTACCTTTCTAAAGCTGGGGTCTTCCTGAACATATCCCTACAGAGTCCAGAGAAACAGACAGGGCATGTGGTGGACAGGTAGGCAGACAGACAGACAGACGGTCAGGCTCACATGTACAGCCACAGACAAAAGAGCCTCATAGATAAGGCTGTGAAAAGCATTTCTGAAAGGCAGCCAGTGAAACTGTCAAGGTAGCTTGAACTCGTGTAGGCACGCATAAGCTTTTTACACATGAAATATTAGCCGCCACCGTCCTCCGACATTCTGGACTAAAGAGAAAAAGATGATTCTTTGGTGTTCAGTGAGGCCTTTGTTGAATTTCTCTTAAAATCGATGAATGGATGTATGTGTACTTTTCAGGGGGGATTGTGGTAGTGTGGGGGGAGGGTCCCTGAACGATTTTGGGGGGTGATGTTTACCTCTTCTTTTCATTAGTATTCTGGTGCTTGTTATGGGTTGCCTAAGTTCTCAGCCCACGGGGGAGAATACAACTCTGAGACCAAGCTGCTTGAGTGATATTATCCCGGGACTGTTTTGACCTGGGCTATTTTGTTTTTGTTAATGGACCGTCCGCAGCAGCTGGACGAAGCCGGCTTTTCGCCACCCCTTCCCTTTTCCTATTGTCCCGGCTCTGAGGTTAAGCGCTTTCCTCGCCAGACCGTCACGTCGAGGATGGGGAGCCCAGAGCTCAGCCAACGCCACACTAGCTTGCGTAGCGTCCGCTGAATGACAAGCAGCCTTAAAGAGGTAGACGCTGTAAAGTCTGGCGTCTGAACGGCGTGTTTGTTAAAGCCACATTCTGCGCAACGGGTCCTCTGCGAGGCTCCACGTCCCAAAACAAACCCGGCAGACTGCAAAAGGAGCACGGAAAGAGTCCCCGATTCAAGCATCCCCATGGGAACCTCTTTTAAATGTCGCTTTTGTTTTGTTTTTTTTTTGTATTTTGAGGCTACTTTACATCATTCACAACGTTTCTGGGGAGATCGAAGAACTGAGGTCCCTCGGCAGGATGTCAGATGTCTGTCAACGAATGTAATCCCCCCCCCCCAAACCAAGGGGGGGTTAACAAAGACGAGAGATGATGTGGGGATTAATGGCAAACCCTACCTGCATGGGAAACAGGCAGGCTCATTATTCAGGAAGGTACCAGCAGCTTGCAGCACATGGGCAGCTTCTCTCTGGGTCTCCGTGGTGACCATCCACAAGTTTTAATGCTTTTTGTGCATTAAAATGTAAGATTACAAAGTTCAGCTCTTCTTTATATGCCCTTTTTTGTTGCTTCTGATGACCTACGAGGAAATTTAGGAAATATGACGTGTCTGACACAGAACGTGACTTAGTAACTTTTTTTTGGTATAAAGTTGGCAGTCTGTGTTAATTAAAGACACAATCCGTGGGACTGACATCTAAAATCACATTTCACATCTCACCAATCTTTCAGAGTAACTGACTGTCCAGGGTTATGAAGTCATGTAAGATTGAGTCCCTGGTGAAGGATGCATCTGCCTTTTTCTTTTTTTTTTTTACCACTTTATTGCTTAATTAGTTCCTCTTTGTGTAACTTGTGGAACCATCAAGGTGATTAAGTAATCATACAAGAGACTGGGAGCAGAAAATCAGTTGATCACAATCTGCTGTTGCTGGGTTTGATGGTAAAACTTGAGTGGAAATTTTGAAAATATCAGGAACTCATTAGGCACTCAAATACTGGGAATATTAGGAATTCATCTGTTTTTTGTTCACCTGCATAACTGTTATTTAGAGAAGCTGTCATGTTTCCAAAATTAAAGAATTTTTTATTTAAGAATTGGAGCAGGGAAATACTGTAAAGGTTAACACAGTTAATTCATGGACCGTTTCAGATCATGTAAGGGGACAAATTCTGTTTGTAAGAAATTGTCTGGACCTTGCCTCAGTCATAAATAAAAATACTAAGGCAGAGCATGGCTAATTAGGTTATATTCAATTTGGTTAAACTCAAAATAATTAAATTGTTCATCTGCCAGCAGCCTGTATGCATCTCGAAAGCAGTTACCACCGAAAACGAACAATAGAGCTAAAATTAAGCCTCCTTGTTAATGGCACACTTTGGAACAAACCTGATACTTTAAAATAAAATCAACAAAACAGGACAAAAATGCTTTTATATGCTGGCTGCCTACTTTATCTCTGCCTGGCAAAGCCTAGACTTCCACTCAACTCAACCAGCAGACTCAGAGAGGTCTAAATGGAGTCATACTGTGATTTAAGACAAAGAGAAGAGAACTCGGTAGTGAACAGCAGCTCTGGTCGAGCTTTGGGAAGTCAGTCGCAAGGCACCCTGTTTTTAGCAAATGTGAAAAGGGAAGGCGAGGTTGCTTTGAAAGCCGGACTGAAATAAAATGTATTTTTAGCCTGTCAGTAAAAACAGCGCATAGATTAAGCTGCTGGATTCTTGGGAACAGATTCTGAAGAAGGGTATTTCTGTTGTACCCTTGAGCAAGGAACTGCACTACAAAACATATTTCTGGTTTCTAGTATGAATCTTGTGTTTTGGATGAAATAAACTGGTAATCTAAGATTGTAGTTCAGCAGCATGGCACTGCCCCTTAGTATGGGTTGCCATGGGCAGAATGGCTTCACACCGTGCATCTGAAGCCCCGCTTAGCCGTTGCGTCCGGCTGCCATCTTCTTTGGTTTCATGTCACATCATATCAGCAGATGTTAGCGATTTTTTAAAGCAATGTTTTCTGCTGTTAATTGAAATTTAATTAAAGTGTTTTTTTTTTATCTCTCAGGTAGCTGGCTCTAGCGCAAATGAAGGCCCGATACAGCCCCCAGAATGCTATGCTATTGAAAGACAAAATGCCAAAGGGATGAGAAATGGAATGGATGTGGAGCGGTTGAGGGTTTGGGTTTAAGAGGAGACAAAACTAAACATAATATAATATAATAATTAGGAATTAGGCAGTGGTGACCTTAAGGAATATGTTTGTGACCTGACCTTCATCAAAGTCACGGACATGACTAGGCCTGTTTAAAATGTTCTTTAGCACACCAAATAAGTGAATGTGAGCACTTGTGACCAACAGACCCCCTAGCAAAGGCTTAGCCCCCACAACCATAAACCTCTAGTGATGCCCCTGATGAAAGCCCTTCCCCCATCATACACACATACAATTAGCTTGTTCATTCGCTCATAAGGGTCACATGATCACAGCTCTGTCAGTGCTGGTTAGCTGCAGAAGGTTTCATGCGCTCATAACAGAGTAATACAGCTGTCTCATCTTCGACACGAAATAACATGAAAATAGTTCATTAGTCTGTCATTTTTCGGCACAATCAAAACAATATAATAAAAGCAAACCTGAGTTTCAGAATGGCAGCCGTACAGACAATTTAATTTTCCTCATCTCTGGGGTAAATGACCATCCAGAGAAGAACGGCCAGCAGCTGTCAAGAATGACTGGCAGTAAGATGAATATTTTCCTTTTTTTCTTGGACGTTGCCAGTCTATAATTATCGGATTCTCATCATCACCGGTCCCCGGGAGGGAGAGGCTTCCTCATCAAGTGTTCGGGTTCCTGTATGGATAGGAGTTCTCCCCTTAACGCAGAAGCAGCACCCTTTGCCCCACTGCTGAGTTACAGGAGGTTAAACAGCCCCTTATCAACACAAGACACCTCTCACTGGGCACGGCTGGGTACCAAAACTTTAATAACCATTTAGAGCGGCAGAAAAAGATAGCTGACTGTAGTAGAAAGGCTTCAGCAGGTAAAATTCAAATGAGGGCACATGTAAACAGACATCTCATTCTCTTAATGCTAGCCCTTCTATTTCTGACGGAAACATGCCAATCCTACCTCCGAATGATGTCACGGGCAGCGATGGTGTGATGCTGTGGCTCAATAAACACCCATCTTTACGCCTGCCCGTCTCACATCTCAAATTAGGCTTGATTGTCGTACGTCATCTGAAAAGAACACTAAAAGCCTGGCGTGTGTTTATCACAGCCGTTTGGACAAAGGATATTTAACTACAAAAGATGACAGGGAAGAGGCTGGAATATAAAGCATGGGTAAAGATTTCTCCCTTCTTGACAGACTTAAGTAGGCTATTACAAAATGGAAGGGCTTTCATCCATTACACTAAGGGGGTAGAAAAGATAATTACAACTGTTATTTCACTTCTTACATAGAGCTCCAATTACCTTGTGCCCTTGTAACAGAACGTTGAATACAGACTGCACTGGGAAAGGGATACTTAAAAGTATCGTTTCATTGTTGGCAGTTAAAATAGAGCAGGTAAAAAAGTTTGACATCAAATTTCGAGAATGAATAGAGAGGTCACACCCCTCTCCCAAACTGGGAAAGGTGGACTGAGGCAGTCAGGAGGTTCCGTTTCTCCAGAGGGATGGGCGTAATTAATACTCTCTGCGTCAATTTGTAGCGTGAGCGAATTAACGCACGCAGGCCATTTGATCTGCTTCGGTTCCGTGGATGCCGGGCCTCATCCACATACGCCCATCTCCTGGGACTGCTCTCGGTGCGAGGGAGTCAAAGCGGGCAGCCGTTTTTCGGGTCATTACCTTTCCTTAATCAGCTTGTTAATTATCAACCGTTTCAGCATCTTGCGTGTGGATACGTGAATTTGACAGTAACTTGAAACTGCATGTTTCAGCAGTAGAAATGCTGAACCACAGTCGACAGTCTAAACGAATTAATAAAGCGAATGAATGAATGAATGAATGAATCCCTTTGAAATACTTAATAATTCGCTCAGCATCTCTTTCCAGAATGTTCGTCCCTTGTAGCCCGACAGATACGGTCAGAGATTGTAACATCAGGAGTCAACCTGAAAAATAAGTCCAGAAAGGCAGCTGTCAGAACAACCAAGCCTGCATTAACTGGAAATCTGTTCAGGCTTTTATGGGGAAGCTGGGTCAAGACTCGATCGGTTCACATTGTCTGAGAATGTTAGCAGAACCTCGATGCAGACTGGGGGCTGGGTTGTGTTGTGAAGGTAAGGTCATTCTCCACAGATGCAGAAATGTGACGGGACCCCCCCCCATCCTTTCAAACACACAGCCATGGTTCAAGGTTCCCATACTCTGACCATAAAGACCATAAAGCAAACCCCTCCCCAAGCCGCTTTGGTAATCAGCGGCATCCAAATGGAATTACGAGTTTCCATATTGCAGGAGTTTTGATGGAGAGGTGGGTGCAATCGGAAGCACTGATGAAAACTCCAGAGATTTATTCTCACTCCCAAGGAGCACTCCACAACTAGCCTTGGCTAAGGTCCCGGCTGTGCTATCTAGCTCCCGCAGTCATGGTGCTGGGGGCTCCAGGTGAGGGAGGAGCCTGTTCTTGCGACCATTCTCGCTACAGATTTTTAGCACGTGAAGAAGGTCTGATGGTTCAGACTAAAGACACAGCTGCATAATCTTTAGTGATTATTGCAGTTTATGAAATAGCATACATCTTTAAAGTCAGCAGGCACCATATCCTCACCAATGACGCACCTACAGTTCAACACACAGTGGCAACCTTCCGCTAATCCTAGAATAATTAGATGTCTGACAAAGTCAGGATAGCCAATATGTAAATGAACGAGTGAAAGATGAGAAAACACACCGAGTAAACAACAGGCCTAGATAAAGTGATACACTGACCAGGTCCCTGGCAGCAGACTTAATGTGGGGAAGTGGGTGTATTTTACACCCTGGCCAAGACAGAATGTTAAAGAGGTGACTTTAGCCTGAGTGATGGCCAAAAGAAATAAACAGCCTCTCCGAGGGGGCGTGAAAGGTGACTGATGCATTTCTCCTGTCAGTGGAATGAGGTCACAGGGTGGCTAGCTTAAATAGATCCCTGCTCTGTTTTACAGCACCCTGCACATGTGCCATACACCTGTACTCAAGCTGGTTCAAGTTATCAAGGAGCTGCTTTTGACCAGCTAGGCTGAAAACAGAGAACAGCTCCTCATGAAAACACTAGCTGGTTTTTTCGTTTTAATAGTCTTGCTTTAGTTTCTATTTCCTGTTTAAGCTTCACATTAGAGGACTGGCTGCCTAATTTGTACAAGTTTATATCTAACTTAAGAACAGCCAGTCATGTCCACAATGTACTCATGGTGTTGAGCAGTCCCCAAAAACCACCATGACATCTACCCTTCCTATATCTGCAGAGTATAAACACAGAGAACTGTAGCACCAACCTCTCATCCAGCCAAGAAGGTAAAAATAAAGAACCAGGGGGGCAATCCGTGTCACATACAGAAGACCAATTCCATTTTTAGCCCGAAAACAGAGAATGACCCCTTGGTGCCACCGTTCTCCAAGATGGCGTGGCCACAGCTTGCCTGAAGCATTTCACCCTCCCTGCAATTTAGCGAGCGACACCAATTGCTAAACATTTGGAGTAAACCAATTTAAAACTAGTAACAAAATAAAAACAAAGTGCAGGACACACTCGTGAATATTCAACGTGCGTGCGTGAATCTTCACCTGCCGTGAGAGGGACCGTGCTGAATATGTGCATATGTCTCGATCAAATTGACCCCCCCCAGTCCCGCACTAACGAAAGGATCTACGGCTGTAATCAGGGCAATCAAAGAGGGGCCAGTTCCGCAGGGCTTTCCGCCTCCCCCCACCCCCACCTCCCCTTCAGCTAATCAGACTCCAGCCGGCTCAGGTGGGAGTCCGTCCAGGTGGGCTTCTAGAAATGCTTCTGCACCCGGGGTCTTTGCGAGTTGGGCGGTGCCAAATCAGACTGGAATGGAGAGGTCACAGATTTAATCTGAGTGCTTGCCATGATCCTGTCTTTGGGCTACAGGACCGTAAACAAAAGAAAAATAATTACTCCAGCCCCCTGCTAGTCTGAAGGTGAGTTGAAGAAAGAAAGACATATAAATCATGGAGAATATGGTTTTTCATTCTTGGAACTCGCTTTTTTATTGGATGTAATGTTTTCCCTATGTTTGCTCACTGTTACGGTACACTTTATTAGGGCACACAGCTGCAGTTCTGATTGGCTGTGCTTAACACGTCTTTTGAACCTTGCCAGGGACATTCTCCTTTTAAAACAACGAGTGAAGTTGAAGTATGGGATAAATTCAAGTTTTTAATCTTACTTTTATCGAAGTCCCGCTATGGCATCCTTAAGTAAGAACCAAATTAATGAGGGCAACAGTTTCTGAATGACCGTTTTGATATCTTGAGCCATTTGGCTGGAATTAGCATCTAAACAACACTGGCAGCGCCTGGTGAAGGGTGCGAAAAGCCAGGAGAGCGTGTTAAAATGGAACAGCGATGGGAACGTGGATTCGGGAGAGAATAGGTTTGGCTGGCTTCACATGCTCGGCTGGGGTTGTGAAGGCCACACTTTTTGTTTGCTGTTTATTTGGCAGGACCATACCCAAAAACAACAGATTAGAAAAGCAGTCATGTTGAATGTTATGATTTTCCCCGCATTAGTGGAACCTCTCCAGGGCAGTGTTAAGTACGCTGGCAGAACATTAGACCCAGAAAAAATACAGTGATGGAAAAAAATCTGCAGGCACTGCATTTATTGTTGACCTCCGTCGTTTTTATTGTGCGTTCTGCTCCTCTATCCTGCAAGGAAGGCGGGGGGGAACTTCGATCACAATTAAGGAAACGAGGCAAGTCACAGCTAATTAGACATGAGGAATAATCAGGATGGGAGGATTAAAATGAAATCATATCGGATGGTTTGTCTGTCGAGCTCGGAGAGCAGAGCAACAGAGGCTTGGCGGTGCTCAAAGACATCGAGGTTTGACATCGAGGGCTCTTCTTCAGCCACCGCTGATTTCAGAGAAAACAAAAGAATCACTGAGACGAGGAACTGCTGACAATTACTGATAGGTGGTCCTGCTCTGGAGAGAGAGAGGGAGAGAGGGCAGCCTCCGGGCGGCTGAGCCAACTTAGCCGCGGAGTACGTGGAATGCTAATTCGCTCTGTGAAGCTCCGCGCGCTTGAAGATCTGTTGCCAGGGAAACCCGAAAAAGGTACCCAGCCATCCCTTGGCGTGAGCTGTGCACCGTCAACTCAGACAACATCAATTTACACCGGGCGACATGACTTACTTAAAAGCAGGCCTTTTAATATTCCACTCGCAGACCAGAGCTTCTTGCTAAGCTGGCTACATGGTACCGCTTTTGTTAGCCTGTTCGGGCCAAACGATAAACGGGTCCCAACGCGTCTGCCGGTGCGAGTTTGAAACCTGGCGCGAAGGAATAACGTGTCAGATGGCTTTGTGTTTTGGTCCGGCTTTTGTTGGATGTGCTGCCATGCGCACCCGCGTTCGTCTAGCGAAACAGAGGTCCTCTGCGGATAGGCCGATTTCTTCAAGGCACAATGTTGAGCCTGGTGGCAAATAGGGAAGTCGCCAAGTTGCACGGTTGTTCCCAAACAAGTGTCAGGGTACGATAAGAGCCCCTAAAGAAAGTTCCAACCATCGCTGTCCATTTCAGACACAACGGGACTATTCGCAAAGAGTGACAGAACCCTTGCCACAGACGAAGGTCACCTTCCGTCCATCATACTCGTCAGAACACCCTTGTTTGTTATATTAAATAGCCTGTCATTTAGCCATTATGAAAACAGACGACATTTTGAATTAGTTACTAATGCCTGTGTTGATCCCACTTTCGGGAGAGGTAAACAAATATGCTGCTATCATAAGAGAATATGTTTCTTTTACTTTCTAGACAAATAGCGGGTTGTCCAAATATCATATTCAAAAGCCAGTGAGTTGCTTGTTTATGCCATAATGTGAGGTTCCTCTGCGTTTCCAGACTGGTTTAGGCCCCAGGCCGAATCATCTGGCCATGGATCAGCGTGACGCCCATGTCATGCTATCCATAGCAGATGGAGCCACTCAGTAATAACTTCACCTGGACTCGTTTGTCTTAGAAAGGGGACTCATGTCAGCATTCACTTCTATCCTGAATAAAAATTTCTTTTTTGTTTTGTGATTGGAAATACTACAGGGAAACTTGACTGAGCTCCCAAACAGAAGAAAGTCACGCTCTTATTCTGCTTTATGAATGTGATCATAATTAGGTGGAAAGCACTGACTGGTCTTGGGACAAGAGGACAGCTTTAGACTTTACGATGTGTGGTAAATCACGCTCGCCAGGTCCAATTTGCCCCGCGGCACTATGTTGATATCATAGAAACGGCAGTTTGAGGCCAAGGAAAAAAAACGAGGGAACAAATGGTTGTCATTCCGGCGGAAAGCTATAGGTGGCCATGCACATCCGTCGGGTTTTTGAGTCGCTAATGGTGACTCTCGGTACGGATAGTTTTTTGCTTGGATTTACAGCAAAAATTGTAAATAGATGATATGGCGATTAATGCCAGATTGTCTGCTTTGAAAATTACATGGGTTCTCCAGGCATTAGAATGGTGAGAGAGATTTCAAGGTTCAGTCCTCTAACGTCTCCCCATGGAGACCATGGTATCAACCTGGGGGGGTTTGACGGCTGGTGGAGGGCAGCCCCGAGTCTTTAAAAGCGGCCAGGCAGGGATGGGGCCTCACCGAAGTGCCCCAGGTGTGGCTACCTGCTGTCAGTCTATCAGGACAAATAGGTGGGGTGGGGTGTTCTTTTAAAACATACCCCCAGCACATATCGCAGCTGCTCTTACAGGTCCTGCTCCTCTGCAGCCACAGCCAGGCACAATGTGAGGCCCAACCCGATGTGTTGGGGGGTCCTGCTTCATCCAGGTCACTTAAATGCAGCTTGCAGACCCCGATGGCTGGCAACTTTACCACTAGAAGCACTAGGTTCTGTTATCCCTCCCCTGAGAACGCTGACACACCCTGGCATGTAATCAAAAAGCCCCTTATTGTTCCCTCAGTCTTACTGTGTCTCCGCCTCCATTTCTTTGACCGCCCGGCTTTCATTCGGGCACATTTTCCCAGCATGCCTTTTCAAGACAAGTGGCTAATTTTCCTTCCATTTGCAAAGTGAGCCAAAACTACTCAGAAATGACATCCAGATCTGGAGTTAACATTACTAATAAAATTAGTTGGATGTATTTTCACTTCTCTTTGCCCTAATCACATTTTATTCACTGCTGCCTCCATCCTTGACTCTTTTAATGGACATCCTTCCACTCAAATTACAGAACTTGCCCTCTTTCACCTGTGTCCCTCCATTTTAAGGACCACTGTAACAATGGCACACACAAGCACCCCCCCCCCCCATGTAGGAATTTTCAGTATCTGTGCTCCTCCCTTTATGGCAAAGACACGTTTTCCAATGGCACGGCTGTGAAGGCGGAGGTTACGCGGTGTGGTATCGTGCCTATGAGCAATTCAGTGTGAAATTAGGGTCAGACGTCTCTGGGTAAGTGTTTCATTCATTTTAGAGAGAAAACACACACACCGCAAAGATATGGGGCTGCATTTTAATGCCGGCATTGCACAAATATGGATTTGAGGTTGCTCGGCGACAGGGGCCCTCGTGGGCAGCGATCTGACGCAGTGTGCTGCTTTGAGCGTTAAACAAAATGCTCAGACCCCTCGAGCGTACATCATAAATGAGCGCCGACTGAAATATGGCGTTTTATGGGAGCCAAGGCTTGCTTTAACGAGGTTAACGAACTCCTGCTAACTTTAATAGTCTGTTTTCTGACTCGTGTGTCTTGCCTTCCACCTCCCCCAACGACAAACTTGTTGTCATGGAATGAATGTGGCTCAGTGACGAATCAGGCGCCCCCCTCCACTGAATTTAGGAGCTGTCACTTTGAGGTGCCAAAACTAAAGTTGTTTAGGTGGGGAAGGCAGGTAAAAATACGTTGGGAGGGCTCCCGTAAATCTGTAATCACCTGTGTGAATGTAACGAATGGCAGAGATGGGGGCCAAGTCCTGGGGGGTGGCGGTAATGATGTGTGAGGCAAGAGATGATCACCGAGGTGCCGCAGCTCCCTGCCTCTCGTACCCGCTGCTCGAGGAAGTAATCCGCCCCCAAAGCCCCGGGATCGGGGTAGGTGTATCTACCATCATTACTGCCACAGTCAGGGACGTGGAACACAGACAATCAGAAAGTGCTTATGGGAGTCTTCTGGGGTGCTGTGCGTGTGCGTGCAGTGTCTGGCCAGTTACTGGGGAACAACTCTAAACAAAGGCAGCTTCATACCCTCGCATGTTCCTCTGCCCATTTTTGGTGTTTAAAAGACACTGCCACGATTAGCTTGGATGGCTAGCTGCTTATTTATAATGCAGGTTATTAATCGTTTGCCAAGGCCAACGTAAATCAATGCCCAACGCTCTTGGCAAACTTCTCCCTGGATAGCGTTTTTGTGCGAGCGTCCGCAAAAGCACACCTCGAAAACTGCTTTTTTTGCCGTTTACGGGAAATTGAATGTCTGGCTGGCTGATGATTGCCTGTGCCCTGTCGTCGAACTGAAACGGTTATTAATTTGTTCTACCGAATCGTTATGGACGCGCGTGATTTGAGGCGTCTTGAATTTCTAATGAGATACCCAGTCAGTGTTCCTAAATTGATTTATTTCAACTGGCTCATTTTTTATGACATGTAATTAATTAGTATTATTATTTATTATTTCCCCACTCCCCCCCAGATTATGCTGCTTGCATTAACAAGTAAAGCAGGCAACTACAAGGCGAGCTTTTTTTCCTGTCAGGGTGGTAATGGAGAGAAAGGTGCCCCTGGCATCTCATTAAAATACAATTACAGCCAGAAAAGTCAGAGGCATTGGGTCTTGCAGGTGATCACATGACACAGAAAGTCACATGACACCTTGTGCAACGTGCTTCTTCTGTGCGGAAAAAATAAAATCAACCGTTACAATTTTTAAAAGCCTTTGCTAACTATTTTTTTGATATTTCCACATAATGTTTCTTTTTTTAATGGTGGCCGTACTGAAGAGTATAGGTTAAAGATCGCAGTGAAAATGAAAGAGTGTAGATGTTTTTCTCGACAATCTCAGGGTCGTCCTCGATCACAAAGCTGTAAAAGGACCCATCTGTCACGGCACATTTGCCCTCCCAGGTACTGGAATAGTTCCCCCACCCAGTTAGACCCATCTGGGCTTACAGAGCTCGACAAGGCGGCCCGTTTCCTGACAGCTTCTGACTAAAACCATGCCAGGGGCGAGCATGTAGTCAGCTAACGGTCTTGACACCAGGTCCCCCCAGGGTCCGTGTGGGGCCTGAAGTCACAGACTCTGAGCGGGCTGGCGTGAGCTTTGCTGTGCTGTGACTGTGGACCATGGGGGTTCCTAATATTACTTCACAGCTGGATACAGTTCATCGCTTTTTTCGTCTCACTGCAATAAAACAGATGGAAAAATGACTCCTAGAATACTTAGAAAACCCTAATAAAACCCTCATGTTTTTCCTGCACATTTATTTATTTCTCGTATCTTTAACAAATGGCCAGCCCTCAGATATAAAAGGGTTCAAGTAGACAGGATTTCCCGAAGGCTGTCCTTCTCAAAGGACGGACACCTGACCAAAATGCAGCCCAGGTAATAAAGGTCACAGACAATGAAAATGACACTACTCTACCAGAAAACTTGCCAAAACTGGGACAGTGTCATTTTTATGTCACCGGTCTCTTTCTGGGGAGAGTCGAAGACCGCAGCTGGTGAGATGGAAAAGACGGGTGTGGGGAATGTTCCAGAAGCGGTGGCGGGAATCTGCGGGAGCGCTGGCTGGGTCCATGGTGGAGAGTAGCTGGTTGCTGCTGAGAGTCCGAACCTCCATGACCCGCCCTCTGGCAGGAGGCCTTGAGGGGCGTTAGCCCATCTCTCTGTCCCGGCTGTTAGTGTGTGTGGATCAGGTTGCCTGTTATAGAGACAAAGGCTGACTCTGTATCTGTCTGTCTAGAGATAGCTAAACGGACGTGGACAGAAAACCTCCACAGATTCTGGAGTGCCAATCTACTAGGATACGGCTTTGAACCTGAGCCTGGCTCTGAGGGCCGAGTCTGCATGCTTCCCCTGGCTTTTGGTGAACTAATCGAGTCTGGAGTCCTTCTCTGGGCAGGCTGCTAAACAGACGACTCAAAATCATTCATTAGTTCTTGTGCTGATAGATGCATTTAACCTAATTAGCGCTCTTAAATTGTTTGGCTAATTGCCTATGAATTATTAATTAATGCAAATAATAAAATAATTAATAGACCTGAAGTACATTATTTTTCATTTTATGGGCCAAAAAACACGAGAGCTTTTTTTTACTAGTCATTCCTTAGCTCAGCCTCACCAAAAACAGGCGGCTGCAGTTTTGGCTAGCAGACCTCCCCCCCCCAGACCCCCGGATCTGGGGAAGCTGGTGTCTGGCATTGAATCAAGAAGGATGGAAAGTGGAGGCATGTTCCTGTAGGTGGTGCAAACCGTGACCCATCTGCTGGTTTACACCCTCTGCAGCCCCACGTCAAAGAACTGTCATTCGCTTCTCTCCAAAATGATAGATATTCCGGAAAAATGGTTAAGGCACAAAGGCATCCATTCCATTTCATTTCTTTTTTGGTGGTGCTTTCCTGATACACCTGCCCTGTAATGCTCAAGTGGCTCACGTTTGTTTTGTAACAAATGTAACAGAAATATCAAATTATTTGCTAACACAGAAAAAAAAATCCCTTCTGAAATACTAATGGAAGTTTACAGGACAGCCGTACACACCATGTACCACCTTTATAAACCTGATTTTAGGGACACAGATCAATATACACATTAATAACTTGATAAAATACTGAGAAACATAACTAGGAATCCAGAATGCATTGTGGATCCTAAATTTCCACTCTCTTACACGTATAAGAGGATCATAGTATTTTTGGGTTAGTTGGCTTGGCTTACAGGATCCTATCTAAAAAAAACTGTCACCATTAAAGTACAGTGGATGGCGTTGGTACATTATGTCAAAACAAGACACAAAAAACAGCCTGGAGGGCCAGTTTGATGTATGCACTGACATAAATGGGAATTACAATGCTAACAAGGAAGTAGCCAATGAAGAGTGAGTCCTGGCCAATAATATTCATCATATGATAATAATTTACACTAATGGACCAATCAGACAGCACCATCTAAAACGATCATTGACACATCAATCTGGACAGTCGTCAGTCTAGAGTGGTGTCAGTGGTTCCAGTAATTAGTGATAATTTAAACTTTTTTGGCGCGTTTGTCCGGCGGGACGCCGAGTGAGTTTGGACTTCAAGGTCGCAGAGACCCACAGAATGATTAAGAGCCTCTTTCTCCAGCTTTCCGTCTCTCTCCCGTTCTGCTCTGGATTTAAGGTGTCATCGAGAAACCTTGAGATAGATGAGGTGCTCAATAAGGGCCAACCGACAGCTTGGCAAACAATGGTGGGACAAACAGTATAAATCAGCAGCGATGAAGGGAGGCAAGAGGCCTTAGCGGGGAGCACGTGCCGGGCCTGCCGGTTATGAGGAGCGAACGCGTCTTCACTTCATAAAACCGAGCATCTTCTCCAAGAAACAACTCAGCTGACTGATAGTGAGTAAGTCTGTCATCACAAAAAATTGGGCTTAAAGAATTACAACAGCTAATCAACATTGGGCTCATGGTTCCTTTAAATGCTCTTTGTTAGAGAAAATGAGAAACTTCCCATGTCCCAACCCCATGTCATTGGCAGCGAGGGAACACCAATGGAGATGTTGTAATTGCTGCTTGTATTCCAAACGTAAAAGGGAAAAAGCAGGGTTTCGGCATTTGATGTGGTTGAGATCAGTCGAGGTGTTTATGCTGAGGGAGTGCTTATATCAAAGCTTAACAAACTCGAATCTTCTCAGCCTCAATGACTTTGCTGAGTTGGCCTATCAGAGGACAGAGCTTCTTGTTTGGAAAATGCATGTTGACTGAGATTCTGTGTTTCGGTCTGGAAAAGGGTGGACCGTGGTCATCGGCAGGCTATGTGGCTCAGCTGGAAGGACATTAACCGGAGTAGAGTGTTTGGCTGGCGATTCCAGTAGAATAGTTAAAACGTTAAATCCTTTTTATCTCTGGCTAGCTTAGCCGCAGTGCTACTACCTCACCCTTCCTGACTGGCACTGAAGGTGTGATTATCCTGTAGCCGCGGCCTCTGGATTTGCTGCAACCCGACTGGGATCACGACAGAAGATGGTGATGAGCTAGAGCCACACTAGGCCACTCCAGTCAGCTGATAATGAGTCGTAAGGGGATCGTTTTCAGAGGATAAGGACAAATGAGAAGAAGGAGTCGGTGCCGTCGGTGGAAAAAGTACAATTATTTAGGGAGCACTGCAGTGCTTTTTTAACCAATTCAGGAAGTCTTTGCACTGTGCAAATAACAGATAAAACCAGACATATCCCTAATAAATCCTGGATTATTACAGGGGTTCATTATCCATTTAATGCCACTCAGACACCTTTGAGTAAAAGTCAAGCAGGAAGAGAGATGAACTATTGTCATGACATCCATTGTCGTGGCGATGAGGCTGGGGAGTTAAATTACTTGTCTAACAATAAAAAATAGAGGAAGAGGCTGGCTACCTGGCATGTATGACGTTACTGATGTGCCATGCTAATAAACTGGCGGTAAAAAATGTGATGCATTTCGCAGTGTGCTTAAGATAAAGTGAAGTAATTGTTATTGTGACATTCTCCATGGATGGAGCGGAAGACAGGACCATATGACATGGGGATGGAAGGAAGATATTAGGAATGTTATTCAGGGAGAGGAACAAAACCGGCAGCGAGGAGTGAAAAGGGAAGAACGTCATTTTGAAGTATGGGTGGGGGATGGGAACACAAAAAAAACAGAGAGAGGCAGAAATCTGAATAGTGCTGAGATTATGACATTATGGTCACGAAAAGCTTGCTTTGATCTGACCTGAGTCCCGAGGTTAGGTGACATCTTGCTTGTGGAAAACAGAGTGCTGTCATCTGCCGAACCCTAGTGATCATTGGGTGGGGTCTGAGAAGGAAGTCCTGGGGAAGGGTGTAGGTAGCACCATACAGAGATTTATGTATACATCTGATTAATCTAACTACGCCCTTCTCTACCAGCCCTTAACTATGGACTTAGCGTCCTTCACAAGTTCTGAGAAGATCATCCAACCCGTGATGCCAAAGGACTGGGTCTCTTGCATAAAAGTGACTGGAGATCTTCCCAAATGGCTCTTCAGCTTTGCTGAAAGAGCAGTCGCAAGCGAGCTGTGGTCCACTGTCTGCTGGAAGAGGCGACTTGAAGTCCTGTTAGTATGGCCTGAGAGCAAGACCACTCTTCCTGCATCTCTTTTGTGCACTGTCCTCCACAAAGACAAAAAAAAAGAAGAAAGAGGTCCATCTCAGAATTTAGCTTCCAAGCAGAGTGAGAAATCAAACTGCAGAGCTCTGGAATTCAGACTCGCTAAGCTTGTGGATCACTGAGCCAAAATCGTGGGTTAAACTTGTGAGTCACCAGTTTGTCGGGCTCCTTACATTTCCATGGCTAAAGACCGGCAGACATGTTTGTACCCTCCTACTGGAAAACAAAATGAAACCAGATTACCTTGACATTCAGTATCTGAAAATGCAGTACAAGTGTTTCCCTCTTATCCAAAGATAATCATGGTATGGCTTGTTTATCTTATTAAGGCTTGAGTCAGTGTCACTGTTCAACTATACTCATTATTTCACACTGAGCTGAGTCAAAGACATCAGGTTAAGAACGGTTCATCACTCCTGTGAAATCACTCCTTAACCGCTTACCTACTTCAGAAAGAGGGAATCGGGGTCTTTCTGGAAGACTTTTGAGGTAATCTGGATAATGATGCTGAATTACACTGGTAGTGACTACGTGGCATTGCTAACAGAAATCTGGTTTACACAATTCACTTCTTCCTGCGTGCCAAAGCCCCATCTGAACCCTTTGTATGTTCGATAGAGCAGAAAAAATGTACTTTAGAGAATAAATGTTCTTGTCCTTCACCAGTGCCATTGTGCCACACCTGTTTGAAGGCCACGATTAATTTCAGAACATCCTGGAATTCTTGTTCTGTGATGCTGACTGATTATGACTGTTTCTGTCATCTTTGGAGATCCTGGTGTTATTTGTTTTTCTTTGTTTTCTAACTCATTTTGTGACTGTTGCCGCAGTACAATCCCCGCTATCACAATATATAAACCCCCGAAAGGACTTGTGAAAATCCCACATAATCCTAAATTAAATAGGCTTAATCTCAAATTGCATCAGCCCATCCTTTAAGGCTGGATGCAGGACAAATACTGTGAAGAAGAAAATAAGGCTTGCTAAAATGTCTGGACTTTATCATGTAGCTGAATTCGGGGGAGGGTTGGCTTAATGGCCACTGACTAAAATCCAGCAAATCATAAATAAGTAAACAAAGAAAACATACACTGCATACGACATGTACCGATCCATCCCCTTTCCAAATCCAGTGCAGGCTTGCGGGGGGGGGGGGGGGGGGGGGGGGGACCAAACAGCATCCATTCTGTCACACACCCCGAAAAACCTAAGCATACTACACACTCATAACCAAAGGCAAGAATTCAGTGGGTGGGTGGGGGGGGAATTCAGTTTGCAAAACTACTGCTTTCAAATTCAGTCCAAGCTTGAAGGGTGACAAGGCAATTCTTGACCCAGCTTGGTTTTAGATGCTCAGTGTGTTCAGAGCTGGTACCAGTGTAACTGGCTCTGAAGAGTTAAGGTTTTGATTCTGCAGAGACCTGGTACGGTGCCTCTCCTCCTGCCTCTTCTTCTTCTCTAAACGCTGCTGCAACTTCCTCTGTTTGTTTGATAACTAAGAGTGGGGGAAAAAAATGCATTTAAATGACTTCTAACTAACAGGAAAAACTCAAACCAAACTGTAGCGGAGGCCGGCCTGGCGGACCTTAGGCGTTGCGGGGACCGCTGATAGCTCGAAGGACCGTAAATATAGCGGAGGCCACTCGACGGAGTCCGGCCTGGCGGACCTTAGGCTCTATAGAAATGAACGAGGGCAAAGGAACACAATATTCTGCCTGATTTCTAGGAAACTGAGGGCCTCTTCTACACAAACACTTCCCATTGCCTGCGATTAGATGCTACATACTGAGCCAGTTAAATGTTACAATGTACGTACTTTTGTACTCATATTACAGAGCTGCCACATAGTGATATTTCTCTAGGGGCAATGGCATACACTACCCATTTGGGAAAAATGAAGGGCAGCGTAAACTATTTAAGATACACAGATAATGATACATAAATTTTCCATAGGCATCCATTCAATCTGGGGTCACTGTTATACCATAGTCTAAAAATAAGCTGCTTAGTTGAATTTGTATCTTTAAACTGCCCTTAGTGTGTAACTGTGAGAGTGTGTGCTGTGCAAGGCAGTGGCATCCCATCCACGGTGCTTCCTGGTTTTATGTGCAGTGCAACTTGGGACAGGCTGCAGGCTTACTGTGACCCTTTCCTAGATAAACAGCTGTCAAAGGTAAATGGATAAAACATAGTGTAATGTTTCTTGGGTTCACTTTAGTGATGGGAGAAATTAAGTTTTGAAAAACACAATGGGATGGATTACGGTATGTTGTCAGTCACCAAGAGGTTTATCCACTTTTTATTTTTTATTTATTGCTTTGGGTCCCATGAACTTAAACAATGCAATGACTGGCAGTACACAGTAATTCCACCCACCTAATTTCTTTCATTTCATTCTAAACAGCGTTGCACCATATAGAAACCAGGACCTCACCTTGGGTTTATGCAACGAATTTCTGTCATGTTTTTCATCACCCTGCACAGTGGGTAAGTTTGGGCCATGTTCAGCTGCTGGCGCTTCCCATTGTGCAGGACATGGTAGTTCTGGTTCTACCCACTCAGCCTGGCAGTTCAGCAGGGGACTGCTACCTTTGACAGACATGAAACATAAACACTATTAGGCCATTGTTTTTTTAAATTTTTTGTTTCACAAAAAATTCCATGGAAAAAAAAAAAAAAAAAAAAAAAAACAGATCAGTCAGTCGGCACAAATAAAAAAAGGTCTAATGTATAGTCGAGTGGGTTAAAAAAATAAATCGATTATGGCCTCCTGCTCACTTTCACATACACAAACCTGTTTGATTTGCACATTCAATGGTAACAGTATTCCGACAACATCACTGATAACTGAAATCAATGATAAAAACAGCGTTTTCAGGACCTTGCGAATTCTTGTAGTTTTTCCATGAATATGCAGAATGTGGATAGAGAAATAGCGGTAACTATGCCTAAGAATCTCAGGAGCCGTGTTTGAATGTGTACCGAACGACAGGACCGCAGAATCTGGAGGGAGCTATGATTAGGCAATCAGAGACGTGCTTAGAGTATCGTACTTTACACTGGCGATACATTGGCAATTTTTCTTTGCGCCAAAAATGTGAAGTTGGCAGTAAAAATAAAAATAATCAACACCGTTTTATTTATTTTTCGGCAGGAAAGCAGTTGGGTCGGCGGGTTTGTGAAATAGAATATCAAAAAATAATGGCCTTGTACAAAAAGAAACCTATCAAAATGATGGCCAGCTTTCATGGATTGACCAAATCAATGACTGACCTTGCATGGTAAGGCAGCTCAGGATGAGATCCTCATCATCCTCCACAGAAGAAAGTGAAGGGGCATTATGTTGACCCCTCTGGCCGCTGCTCATGTGCTCTGATTCACCCTGACCCCTCCACCGATTCAGATTCTGCAGTGTTAGCAGAAGTGTTTAATGTATTCTTCTGGCAAATCCTTTTCAGCATGATTTGTAAATAGACTCTACACAAACCCAGATGTCTTTAAAATTACAACTGAATTATATGACAGCATGTGACTTAAATGCATTCATACCTCAATGTACAAGTGGGCTGGGCTCTCAGAGTTGTCTCCTATTCGGCGAACACTGTCATAATGGTCCCCATAGCGATACGCAATGTGGAGCTCTCTACACATGGGCTTATCGGAGCCATTTATCTGAGGGCATGGATCAAAAAATAAGTACACACAGCAACTTATGTCTGGAAAAAGGACTACAGATCTTTAACAAGTTACATCAAAATTTCACGAGCGATTTTTTAATAAAGTTACAATTAAGACTAAAAGCAAAAACAGCAGCAATTCTGAAGCAACAAATAGGATTATCCAATAAACTGGTAAAACCCTCCTTTCATTTATTCAATTGACTACAGTGAGAGTATTAAAAAATAATTTAGGTACAATTATCTGAAGCATGTGCACCATTGAAATGAGTAATTGCTGCAAGCGCAGTGTGAATGTGAAATCAGCATGCCAATACAAGCAGCTGTACAAACAAAGAAAATGATGGGGCATTGGTCACTACCTCCCAGAGAGGAGTGTTGAGCTGATGTATGACCACACGCAGCTGCTGGCTCCGGGCAAAGGCCACTATAGCATCATTCCCTGCAAACGTGCCAGGCTGGGAGAGACTGTGCACTGACAGAAGGAAAACCAGCAGAAAAATAATCTGTAATACAACTTTCCTTTATCAAAAATCGACTTACCCAGCTTACATTTATCAAAAACTTTTCAGAAAAAATACCAGTCAACTAGCAGAGTACACAAACACAGTTAAAAGCTAGAACTTAACCCAAGCCCTGTAAATTCCATGTTACAACCCAGCTTGTCATTGTGAAATGTGATGATGTCATTTACCCATGTTTTGTCAATATCACCCATGCACCGTCCCCTCCCTCTCACTTCTAGCCAAAGAGGCCGAGTGTAACTGAAAATCAAGGCTTTCAGCCAAACTTCCTGTACCCCCTCACCCTCGTACAGTGCTGAGTGAAGGGCACGTCATCCTCTACAAAGGGTTCAAAGTCTTGAGGGTGAGCTTGCATGTACTGTATGGTGTCCTGCCGCAGCCGCAGGTGGCCTCGAGAGTGACCCTCAAGCTGGTCCCCAAGGGCGCGAAACAAACAGTTCCTGGAAAAGTGTAAGAGAGTGGTTGGAGCAGAAGTATTACTCATCTATATTCAATCATTAAGACATGCAGCACTCATACAGTATGCATATCCATACACCACCTCCTTACCCATCTCCCGGCACTTCTCTTAGTTTGAGGCCAAGCGCCTGCAGCTGATTGGTAAAGCTGATGAACTCGTTTCCTTCCTCTCCCTGTGGGCGGTTCTTCCTCTCCTTGGCCAATGCCAAGCGTGCTGTGCGCTCATCACGCTTCCGCTCCACATCAATCTTGCGGCTTCCACGAGTGAGCTTTCCCGTCTGCTTCCTGGACATGGGGACGTGCTGGCTAACAGGCTCACTGATGGACAGTACACACATACACACACTTAATTTATACCATTCAAAAGTGATGCAAGGTTTAAGGCCCCTTTTATATAAAGCAAGAAAGAAAAAAACAGATCTACAACTTAAAATCTTTGTTGATTTGCATAATTACAGAGCTAGCCAATCGGAATTCAGCAGTTCCAGCCCAGTTTTTTTGACAAATTTGGAACGCTTGCCCAATTTACCTTGCATTAGTATGCAAGGTAGTTCAAGGATTTTCACCCGATCTGGATACATTTGGTATCGTTGTAATCAGGAGACCCAGCTGGTCAAAAACTATCCCAAAAATCCCATGTAAGCCCTTCAGAGTGGCAGCAGGCCACGCTCAAAGTGCTTAACCCTCCCACCGGCCTATGGCAGTACCGCATGATTCAGCCCATTCTAATCATTCCAGTACTGCTTGGGTCAACCCCCTAATCAACACTGCTTGCATTGGAGGCGTAACTGGTCAATAGATATTCCAAAAATCGTACGTGTACCATTTTGCATGCCCACAGGCCACACCCCAAACATCAATGCTCCCCAATTGCCTATGGATACTTCATTGCTTATGCCACTGTTGCAAGCCATGTTCAAAATGCCTAAGCCCCCCAATTGCTTACACCAGCTGTATAAAAGGCCCTCAAACTCCTGGGATTTGGATAGATAGGGGGATATGAGGTAGAGAGGTAAGACATAAGGGTAATTAATTCTGTAGATTATCTGAAGTGTAATATGAGGACTGGATTTGTCTGCTCTGCTTGAGTAAAGAAATAAAGATTTCCCAGGATCCACGGCTTAAGTGGTGTTCTGGCGACACCCTGAGATACACACAGCTTAAATCCACGAGTCAGTGCAGGGAGAGTGATCCCAACAGTGGTCTCCACTACATTTACGGTCCTTCAAATCAACAGCAGTCTCCACTACATTTAAGGTTCGCCGGGCCGGACCGAGCCCAGTGGTCTCCACTACACCAGTAATGTATGCTACAACCCAAGCTACCCACTCCAGCACTACCTGTCCAAAGGCCACTCCCCAAGAGCCTATGCCAGCACTCCCTACTACTACTACACGCAAAGTCAACAGTGACAGCATGGATTAACCACGCATTGCTGGAATGGGTGCCCAAACCCCAAATCAAAGCACTTTGCATTGTTCAATGGTCATAACTGCTTTTGTTTTCTGCTTTAGTCAAGGGTTTACGCTTGCTGTTGCTTTTTGCTTTAGCCAATGGTGCATGGTGTCCCTGTTGGTATGTGTGCTTGAACCCACCTATAATTGCTTGCAGTTATTTAAAGGTGTTATCCTTAGCACAAACATGATCGAATTGTAAAATCGCATAGTACGTCACCAAATAGTCTATAAGCAACTCTTTAAATGTGGGTCTTTCAAATTAAACATAAGACGCATACATAAGATTAAATAGCTTGAACCAGGGTTATTTATCTACCTCTTTATAGACAAATGTTGTACACTTTGTGCAGTAATACCTATACCCATGTGGCTATATACACAGACCTATACGTATACCCCACCCCCATCAGGAAAAGGAAATTAGCAAATTATTATTAAAAAATAAAGTTATGCAACCGCATAACATACAAAGTATTTCATTACTGACCTATTACTATGAATTCAACAACACGCATTTCTTTTACATTTCAAACCACAGCCTGAAAGAGTAAACTAACTAACTAGCTACGTGAGCCGAAGTTTTTTTTTTTTTTTCCTTTTCTTAAGCGATGTCAACAAGTAGTAATCTTACGTGACAACGACGAACTACTCACATTTATTTTAACAGATATAATGAAGATGAATAGTTTCAAAGTCTATAATAAAAATCCACACAACAAAATTACTTCAGAATCCTCTCGAGCTTTGTTTACCTTACTCACGTCTGTCCAGCTGCATTAATTCCGGGTATGAGATATACGCTTTGCTACGGTGGCCTCTGAAGCTCAAATTGGCTTTGTTTGTCATGCTACACATAGACAATGCACAAGCATAAGCAAAAAAAGTTCTTAAAATTCAACCCAAAAATGACAACATCACTAATAATTATTTACTTTTTTAGTTATTTGTAATAATGTTCACGATCGACTTTAAATATTTATGTAGAAAAGGCCCTCAGTCTTCTAAAATCTTGTAGAATTTAGGTAGAATATTGTGTTCTATTGCCCTCGTTAAGTACTATAAATCTTAATTGTTACTAACAATGATCTC
>JAACJT020022538.1:0-36482 GCA_009936485.2 Gymnarchus niloticus | reverse complement strand
GACAAAAGTATTGGGGCACCTGCCTGTGCGATATCTCATTCCAAAACCAGAAGTATAAATAAGAAGCTGGTCCTCCTCTGTCTCCACTCCTTGGGAAAGGCTTTACGATAGATGTTTGAATATCGTTGGTGGGATTTGCTGCCATTCAGCCATAACAGCATCACTGAGGTGGGGAATTGATGTTGGGTCATCGGGTCCCTTTCTGTTTGTGTGGCCTATGTCATCACAAATGAACTCTTGTTGTTTATAGAGGTTTCCACATCACAATCACTTCACTTGCAGTTAACCAGTGCAGAAATTTCATACTGACTTGTTGGGAATATAGCATCTTATGATGGTCCCACGTTGAAAGTCGCTAATCTCTTCACTATGACCATTCTGCCACCCGTGTTTGTTGCTGGAGATTGCATGGATGTGTGTTTAATTATACACCTGTCTCAGCAATGAGTATGGCTTAATTACCCAAGTCCAAAAGCATGTGAACCCCCCTATTAACTGTTGTCCCAATACTTTTGTCCATATAGTGTACATAGCTAAACAGTAAATTACCCTTAAAGAAGGTATGCAAATATGGTCTGTCCAAAACTTTATTTTGCGAACCTTTTTATATTTTGAAATGGTATATTCATATCTGTCAGTACAGAGAAGCGTTGTCCTGTTATAGAGATTAATGCTGTGGAGTTGCTTCTTTAGAACTCTGTGTAGAGGTTAGCGGCAAAAATTTGACCTTCCCCTTTAAGAGGTGGCAGAGGGCTTGAGGGAGAATCTCTACACTGCTAGACAGGGCAGCTGCTGTCACTTTTAATGACATTACAGACATGTCGTGCAGCAGTAATTGGAGGGATAGGCTATTGTGGCATAAGGCCCCCATTCCACAGTCTTTATTACTAAACTTAGCATTTTTACTCTTTAACTGGCAAACTTGTTTCTGATTAGACATCTAAAACTGTACATAAGATACAACTTTTAACATCTAACAAATTAAGAAAATGATGTATTTTATGTGCATGTTTGGTTTATTTTAGACATGAGAAATCACAGTGTTACTATAATATCTTGGTACAGTTCAGTCTCAATTTAGCAATGCAATCCATCAAAACTAATTGAAACTTATGTTCTAAATAATTGTGTATGACAGTATTTTTTATATTTTTTTTACATAATTTACAAAAAAAAAAGTGGAAAGCCAGACAAGAGTGTCTGTGTGTAAATCCAAAAAGTGATCTGTATCGTGACACTGTACCACTGCTTCTCTTTGGAGCTAGGTGTATGTTGTGGAGCAGGTTCTCTGTTCAGACCAGGAGCTTGGATGGTGTTATTGGCAGGGCAGCTGAAACCAACTTCATTCAATTGACTTGTTCGTGTTGTCCTGAGTTCATGATGTGATCTAATGTGATCTAGTGTCTGCAGAGCATGAACCCTCGAAGGGTCAGTGGGAAGCACTCGTACCTTCAGGGCTGGGGGCTAAAATCTCATTACTACCTTTTTGTTGATGGTGTTTGCCTGTCCTTCCCACATTTGTGTGTTTCCTACTACAGCCCAAAAAAATATGTCAGTTACCTATAAATTGTGATTGTATGGGAGCTTTGCAATTAACTGATGTCCCTTGTTCTTCCTGGGATAGACACTAGGGTTGTACTAGACTTGTGGTTACTAAACACACACATACGCATTTGTATTTCTAACATGGTGGGGACCTTCCATTCATTTCTCAGGGCTAACCATAATACTAACTATGACACCCCTAACCCTTACCTAGCTAATACCTTAACCATGAGTAACCCAACAAAATGGCCCAGCTCTACACCTCAGCCTATAGCCGGGGAGTGAGTAGCTACCTAAGATCTCTGTAAGCTAGACTAAAGAGGTGCATTTTAAGCCTAGACTTAAAACTAGAGAGTGAGCCAGAGTCCCTCACTGCTGCTGGAAGACCATTCCACAGCTGCGGAGCTCTGTAGGAGAATGCTCTGCAGCCCAACGTCACTTTTTTCACTCTAGGAACTAATAAATAACCTGTCCCCTGAGAGCGAAGCAAATGGGGAGCCAAACAATCACACAAATATTCTGGAGCCAAACCATGCAAGGCCTTGTAGATAATAGTACTTTAAAGTCAGTGCAAGCCTTAACAGGAAGCAAATGTAAAGATGAAAATACAGCACTAATATGATCGAACTTCCGAGTTCCAGTTAGCACTCTTGCCGTAGCATTTTGCACTAGCTGGAGGCTGTGTAACAATCCTGAGTTATATCCAGAAAACAGAGCATTACAATAATCCAATCTAGAGCTGATAAAAACACGAGTTAGCTTCTCAGCATCATTGGAGGACAACATTTTCTGAACCATGCCTATATCCCTCAAATGGAAAAAAGCTGTTTTAGTGATATTGCTAATGTGAGCATTAAAGGACAGGTCTGGGTCAACTAAGACACCAAGATTTCTAACCAATGTGCTTGTTTTAAGTGAGCATCCGTTAAATTTTACATCAATCTGTTCTCGAAGGACCCTAGGACCAAGCAGCATTACTTCTGTTTTATCTTAATTTAGGAGTAAGAAATTTCTGGCCATCAAGCTCCTAATATCTAATAGACAATCTTCAGTCTTTGACAGATGAGGCAATTCATCAGGTTCAACTGATATATATAGTTGTGTGTCATCCATGTAGGATTGGAAATCAATACCATTCTAATTATTTCACCAAGTGGCAGCATATACAAGGTAAACAGCAGTGGGCCCAACACAGATCCTTGTGGAACACCATATCTAAGTCTAGTATAATCAGAGGATTCATTGTTGACATGAACAAACTGGTAGCGATCAGTAAGATACGAGTAGGACTGTAGCCAGGGCAGAGCCTGCCCTGTAATACCGACTAGAGATTCTAGTCAGTCTAAGAGAATGTCATGATCAATAGATCTTAGTGCAGCATTTGATACTAAGAGCACCAGCAAAGAAAGACAACCACGATCAGAGGCCATGAGTAGGTCATTTGTTAGTTTCACTAATGCAGTTTCAGTACTGTGATGTTGTCTAAACCCAGACTGAAATACTCGTACTTCATTTATGCCATTTCTCTATAGGAATGAGTACAATTGTTTTGCTACTGTTTTCTCCAAGATTTTAGAGAAGAAGGGAAGGTTTACAATAGACCTATAATTTGCTAAGTTGCTAGGATCAGTCTTAGGTTTCTTAAGAGCAGGCTTGACAACAGCTACTTTTAGTGATTTTGGTACATATCCAAGACTCAGTGATGAGTTAATCAAGTTTAGTAAGTTACTACTAATAGATAGAGCAATCCCTTTTACAAGCTTTGGAGGAAAAGGATCCAACATGCAGCTAGCTGTTTTAGAAGAGGATATTAGGTTCAAAAGTTCAGGTTCTCCTATAGAGGTGAAAGAATCCAACGCTACTGCATTACTTCTATGCACTAGAGCAGGACTGAGTGGATTCTGGCAGCAATCTGTGGCAGTGGTACTACTTTGGATTATCTTTCTGATGTTAGTTATTTTACCATTGAACTATGCCAAAAAGTCGTTGCTTTTGAGAGAGGTTGGAATCTGTGGGTATACCTCAGAAAGATTCTATAGCTCGTTTAGACAAGGAATCAAACAGGAACCTAGCATTACTTCTGCTATTGTCTATCAGCCAGGAGAGATATGTGGATCTAGCTGTGATCAGGGTTTGTTTGTACTTTAAAACACTCTTTTTTCATGCTATTTTGAAAACCTCTAAGTTTGATGAGCACCATTTACACTCCAATTTTCATGAAGCGTTTTTAAGTTTATGGGTATGGTCAGTATACCAAGGAGCATATTTCTTATCTTTAAGCATTTTATTCCTAAGAGGAGCAACCCAGTCAAGACTGCTGCAAAATGAATGATCAATAATTATCGATACCTGTTTAAGCTCAGATTCATTTGTGAGCTTACCAATTTGGTAGAATGCCGGGGGAAGTCTGTTAATGATACCAACTGCAGTTGAAGGAGTAATACGGCGACTAACACTCCTTTTGGAGATAGGCAGGGTAGCACATCCCAGCAGTAATTCAAATGTTAGTAGAGAGTGATCTGAGACTGCAGGATTTAGAGGGAGGATAGACACATACTCCACAGGGATACAGTAGCTGAGAATCAAGTCTAAAGTGTGGTTACCTGAGTGAGTAGGCCCTACTACATTCTGCACAACACCAACAGATTTAAGCAGAGAGACAAATGCCATACTGCAAGGATCAGAGTCATTTTTCAGGTGGATATTAAAATCCCCAACAATTACAGCTTTGTCAGGAGTAACAACTAGATCACACAGGAAGTCAGAAAACTCTTAAATAAAACTACTATATGGCCCAGGGGGGTATTCCATGTTATTCCACATAGTGAGCTAACCTCATAAACCAGGCTTATTTGAACAATCCCAGCTAACTTTCCCCAAATTCAGTTCCACAAACAAGGCTAACCTGAAGCGTCGCTTAGTTATAATGGCAACATATGCTTTTGGACAAGCCCGCTCTGTGTCAGGCTAGTTGTGAAGCTTAGCTTAGCTTGACGAATATGATTGGACAAGCCATGTGACATCTCATAGCACGTCATTCCGAGGGGCTGGGAATATTCTGCCGCTGGTCTCTCTCTCTCTCACAGTAATTACTGACTTCATGCAGGCGACTGCAACTACTCATACTATATAACATAAAAAGGAATGCATTAAAGGCTTTTACATCAACAACCATGGCATGTCCGTTTATTCATAATCGAGTTGATGAGGGAGCTCAGATCATTCGTAGAGCTTTCTGGCCACAGGTTCCACAAGTGTTTTGGATTTTCCGGATGAGTATTTATACGAGCGCTATAGATTTAGTAGACACAGCATTAAACATTTGTGTAAATTACTGGGACCTTACATTTCTAATCACACTCGTCACTCTAAAGCCCTTACAGTTTCACTGTCTTTGTGTATCACTTTGTGTTTCTTTGCCAGTGGCTCATTTCTTTACAGTGTTGGGGATGCAGAACATCTAAGCAAAGCTACAGTGTGCCATGAAATTAGAAAGGTTTGCGGTGCACTAAAGCACTTTCTAAATAAATTCATCACCTTTCCTGGCCACCAAGGCATTCTTGGCATCAAGGAAACTTTCTCTGGAGTAGATGGTGCTGAATCTATGAACATCCAGCCATTTACCACACATTAATCATAAGCCGATTAGTAACTGCATTCAATTTACAGACCTTCCAAACGTCATTGGAGCCATAGACTGCACCCATGTCAGAATAAGGGCTCCAGCAGGTCCCACAGAGCCTGATTATGTAAACCGCAAATCTTTCCACAGTATTAATGTACAAGTAAGCACTAATAATACCTTATGTTAAGTACATCTAAGGTAAAGAGGTCGTCAAACAAGAAGTCTTCTGTCATCATTACCATCTCCCAAAATGTTTCAGACGGTATGCAATGCAATTCGAGTTTTTAAATTAATTCTGTAAAAAATGTAGCTCCAACTAGATTTACCCTTACCATTTTGAAGAATGTTTTAGTATTTAATCTTCATTTGCTGCCAGGACCTTTTAACCCCACTCATATTGCTCCTAAACCAAACATTATAGTATTTACAATTAGATATTTATTACTTTTGTCTCAGGTGGACAGAAATAATTTGCATACGGACCTTAACTGTTTTACAAATGTGTTAAAAAGTAGCCTTAAAAGTACATTACAATTGTGATTAGAATGCACCTATGTTAATGAGAATGTTGTTTATTATTGTAACTATACCTTTTAAATACTTAGAACTGTTCCAATAAATCCAATAAATAAATAAGTGGGGCGTCTGGGCGTTCCTCTACTTCTCCTGATCATCCGGAACCCATGCACCTAGGGAGGACACCCCTTTCGGCTGAAGAAAGGGAGCGGCGCCGTGTGGGGGGCCTCTGTTTTTATTGTGGTAAGGCAGGTCACATTCTTCGCCGTTGCCTCAGAAAACCATCTCTGGAGGGACCCCGTACTACTCCGGCATCCAAGGTGAGTCATCCTCTCTGTCTCTAGATCACTCATAAACAGGTCACTCTGCCGGTTTCGCTGACAGCCCCTCTGGGGAGATACAGGGGCCATGCCCTCGTAGACTTGGGGGCTGCTGGCAATTTCATTTATCTTCAGATTACCTGGGTGTGGGGAAATCCTCTAGTTCCACTTAAATCCCTGCTCACTGTCCAGTCAGTCGATGGACGACCTCTTGCCCATGGATCAGTAACTTTCCAAACTGTTCCCCTTCAGATGCAAGTTAGGATGTTCCACCTTGAACAGATCCAGCTCCTAGCCTTCCCTCTTCTCGGGATGCAGTCATCATTGGTTGCCCCTGATTCCAGCTCCACAATCCGCAGATAAATTGGAGAACTGGAGGTCTGATCGCTCCCCTGTCGACAATCCTGCATGGCGCGTTCGGTGCTGTGTCGCCTCGGTGGAGAGCCTGCTCCCTGACTCTGCAGCCAGCATTCCTTCAGTGTACTGGGACTACGCGGATGTCTTCAGTAAGACCCTCACTTTCTCCTTACCTCTTCACAAGCCCTCTGACTGCGCCATCGACCTTCTGGAGGGTGCTCAACTTCCCCGGGCCGGGTGTATCCCTTATCCTCACCTGAGGAGACTGCTATGGAGACCTACATTGCTGAGGCATTGGACCAGGGTATCATCCGCCCCTTGTCTTCTCCAGTGGCCTCAGGGTTCTTTTTTGTGAAAAAGAAAGATGGGGCCCTCCAGCCCTCAACACCGTCACTGTTAAACGACACCATCCACTCCCCCTCATACCCTCTGTCCTCGACACCCTCTGCTCTGCAGTCATCTTCACGAAACTGGACCTGTGCAGTGCCTACAACCTCATCCGAATCCGAGAAGGGGATGAATGAAAGACCGCATTTCTCACCACCTGGGGGCAGTACGAGTATCTGGTGATGCTGTACGGGTTGACCAACAGTCCAGCGGTCTTCCATAATTTCATGAATATGGTGTTTGCAGACATGTTGCAGCGGTTTGTGGTTGCATACATAGATGACATCCTGATCTTCTTGTCCTCCAAGGAACAGCACGTGCAGCATGTCCAGGTGGTGCTTCAGTGCCTCAGAAAATATCGACTGTTCGTAAAAGGGGAGAAATGTGAGTTACATGCTCAAACAGTCAAGTTCCTTGGGTATGTTCTTCACCCTGGGTAGGTGAGCATGGACGAGGAGAAGTTTCGCGCTGTGCAGAACTGCTCCATGCCCTGCACCCGATGTGAACTCCAACGGTTTCTCGGCTTTTCCAACTTTTACCGGAGATTCATCCACAATTTCAGCCATGTGGCTGCTCCCCTCACTGTCCTCCTCCGTGGCTCCACTGGGTTTCGAGGTTTAAACCCCACTGCTATGGAGGCCTTCTCCTGGCTTAAGACCCTATTCAGCACTGTGCCTTTCCTAGCCCAACCAGACCCTACTAAGCCCTTCCAGGTAGAGGTGGATGCCTCTGATGTTGGCATGAGTGCAGTCCTATCCCAACGGCATGGGCAGCCGGGGAGATTACACCCCTGCACATTCTTTTCCTGGAAACTCTCCCCAAAAGAACAATGATACGATGTTGGAGACCATGAACTCCTCGCAGTCAAGTCATCTTTATTTATATAGCACATTTAAAAGACAGGCAAGTGTCGACCAAAGTGCTGCACAATAACATCAACTACGTAAAATAACATTAAAACAATTAACAAAGATGTACATAATGTAAAACAGAGAGTAAAACCCAAGCAATAATAAATTAAAACCAGAGGTAAAAGAAAGACTACCTAGTAAAAACCATAAGAGAAATAACAGCCAAGAGACACCAAGACAGAATAAAGCAAGACAGAACAAACAGCCGATTACGATCTTTAAAATGCCTGAGAAAATAAAACTATTGAGTCTGGGGGATAATTTTATAGATAAAGGGAGACTGTTTCAGAGTCTTGGAGCAGCTACTAAAAAGGCCCAGTCACCTTTAGACTTCAGACGAGAACGTGGGACATCTAAGAACATCTGGTCAGAGGATTGTAGGGATTGAGCATTAGAATGGAGACTGATAAGGTCAGAGATATAGCTAGGAGCCATGCCATGTAGAGCTTTAAAAACACATAGTAAAACTTTAAATTCAACTCTATATTTCACAGGCAGCCAGTGCAATGATGCAAACACAGGAGTAATGCTCTCTCTTTTCTTGATACCTGTCAGGAGTCTCACAGCAGTATTTTGGACCAACTGCAGAGGTGACAAGCTTGACTGTCAGATTCCAAGGTAGAGAGAGTTACAATAGTCAACACGAGATGAGATGAAAGCGTGAATGACTATTTCAAAATCCTTAAAAGACAAAATATGTTTGAGTTTCGCTATATTCTTAAGTTTAAAAAAGCTACCATGGACCACTGAGTTTATCTGCTTATCAAACTTAAAAGCAGAATCGAAAATAACACCAAGATTTTTTACATGGCTGTGTACATTAGCTGACAGCAGGCCCAAATCACTTGATATAGCTCTGACAGCATCAGAAGTCCCAAAGATGATAATATCAGTTTTGTCTTGGTTTACTTTAAGAAAATTGTTCGACATCCAGCACTGCACATCCCTCAGACAATTAGGGATGCGTTGAAATGCACCATTTTCACCTGGCTTGAGTGGGAGGTATAACTGTGTGTCATCTGCATAACAGTGATACAATATATTATGCTTCTGAAAGATGGACCCAAGGGGGAACATGTACAAGGAGAACAGGACAGGGCCCAGAACTGAACCCTGAGGTATTCCACAAGTAATTCTTGATGAAGAGGAGCAGCAATTTCCTATCCTGACATTAAATATTCTGTTTTCTAAATAAGAGGCAAACCACTTCAGCGCAGTAGCCTGGATGCCAACAGCACATTTCAGACAGTTTAATAAAATAGTATGGTCGAAGGCTGCGCTTAGATCTAAGGGAATTAGAATAGCACATTTACCAGAATCAGCAGCTAAAACTAAGTCATTAGATACCCTCAACAGGGCTGACTCAGTGCAATGGCAAGCTCTAAAACCTGACTGAAATTTGTCCAGAATATTATGTGTACTTAAGAATGAGGACAGCTGGTGAAAGACAACCTTCTCTAAGACCTTTGACAAGAATGGCAGCTTGGAAATGGGTCTAAAATTGTTTAGATCTGATGGATCTAAACGCGGTTTCTTTAAAAGAGGCTGGACTACCGCTTGTTTGAACCAGGATGGTACAATGCCATTTGTTAAACTGCTGTTAATTATAGGAAAAATGTTTGGACCAACGGTCTGCAACACATCTCTAAGAAGTGGTGTGGGAAACATCCAGGGAGCATGTGGTAGGCCTTATATGCAAGATTAAGTCAGTGAGATAGGGCATTGACACGGCTTCAAACTGATTAAGAAAAACTTGACATAAGGGCAAGTCAGAAGGATCATAGAACATAGGTGAAATACGTGCTCTAATGTTCTCAATTTTTTCTATGAAGTACAATCTAAATTCCTCACAAGTTTCTGTAGTGGCCCCAGAGATGGGTGTAGTGTTAGGGTGCAGCACTCTATTAATCATATTAAACAAAGCTTTGGGGCTATGTGAATATTTTAAAATAATGTTGGCAAAATATTTTGCTCTTGCCGCTTTAACGGAGGACTGATATTTAGCCAAAAATTCTATCAGAATTTGATAGGAAACATGAAGTTTATCCTTTTCCCATTTCCTCTCTGCCTTCCTGCATTCCTGCCTGAGAGCACGAGTATCACCTTTTAGCCATGGTTGTGTTCTTACTTTGGGCCTTCTGCATTTCAGTGGAGCAACGGAATCTAAAGTGTCGACACATGCCGAGATGAAGAGTGCAACTAATTCATCAGGGTCATTGCACTGGCCGGGATTCTCAATAGAGAGAGCTACAGGAGAGGTGACAAAAGCAGCGGAGAACTGACTGGCTGTCTGATGAGTTATAGAGCATGTGTAGTAGGCATACTGGTTGACCCTAGGGGGTGGACATAGAATAGTAACATCAAGCAGAATGGGTTTGTGGTCAGACAGACATGCATCTACCACCTCTACATTGCATACTGAGAAACTGAAGGATAAAACAAGGTCCAAAGTGTGCCCATGCTCATGAGTAGGGCCAATAACAGATTGAGTTAAATTAAATGATTCAAGAAGTTGAAAAAATTCCCCGACTAAAGGTTTTGGAAGGACAGCAAATATGGATATTAAAATCATCAAGAATTAAAAGTTTATCAGTAGTGGGTAAAATTACAGAAAAAAAGTCTGAAAATTCCAGAATAAAATCCTTATCGATTTTTGGGAGTCTATATACAGAGCACAGGGCATGATAGCTCCACTTTGATCAATTGAAATTCAAAACTTGAATAGTCTCTCTCATTCAGCATTTGGCATTTAAAATGATCCCTAAAAATGGTCACTAAGCCTCCCCCATAACCAGTAGACCTAGGTGTATTAAAGAATTTACAAGCAGCAGGGGACAATTCGACAAGGGGGCTTAGATCCCCAGTAGGTAACCAAGTTTCAGTTATAAAGTCCGATCCTCGAAAGGTGAAGAAGTCATTGAGTATGAAAGTTTTATTCACCACAGACCTGGCGTTGACTAGTGCTACTTTAAGTAGCGTAGGGTCCGAGAACGATCGAGAGGAGTCGCCAGTCAAAGTGTTGGACGGTGTATATTCCAAGTGCTGGAGGTATCTTAAGTTGACACCCCTGCTTCGCCCATTTGGCTAGGATTGGCAACGACAAGGTGCTGACAAAATGGATGGAATCCACGAAAATTGCGCAACCACATCAGTCCTTTCCACCACAAGCAAATTGCAACGGGATCCCCGGTGGATGTAGCATGGACGACGAGCTATCCCCGTGGCAACGCAACGTGCGTAGGTCTGATGAGGGAGCCAAATCGTCGCATTAAGTTTTAGAAGTTCCAATTTCGTATACTTGGGCAATTCACCTTTTGTATGTAGATCCGTCGAGTTAAAATCTCTCAGGAGAGTATAGCACGGTTCAAAAGTAAATCCAAAAAGGAATAAGACAGCCAGGTAGATAATTCGATAGCACATGACTTTTCCATTTGTATGCACAGCCAGATTGAACCATGTATGCCAGCAAGCCACTAAGCCATCTCCAGCCCAGTGTTAGGAGGCAGTGTTAACTACCAACCAGACAGCTTGGAAAACCAACAACTCGAGAAAGTGGTGACTGACTCAAGTCGTGTTAGCCAGCTGGAGAAGGGCAGCGACGGCTTGTCTTAGGCTGGTAACTTAAGTCCTGTGATGAGAATAAATGCCAGTTTTGCGAAGTTAATTAGCAGGCGATGAACAGGCACTCTGTCCAAGTCTTGGATGTCAAATTAAAAAATTTAAAAAAAAGATACACCAAACAGGTAACAAACAAACAAATCCGGAGAGCAGCAGGACGACACACCAGCGTACGCTCACCCGGAAGTGATGTCGGAAAGCAAAAATAGCATGAAACTCGCGTTGGAGGAGTGGAGACACTGGCTTGAGGGGGCCACTCATCCTTTCCTCGTTCTGACCGACCACAAGAACCTGAGCCATCTTCAGACAGCCAAAAGGCTCAGCACTCGACAAGCCAGGTAGGCTTTGTTTTTCACCCGTTTTAATTTTACGGTTTCATACATCCCAGGCTCCAAGAACAGCAAGGCAGATGCCCTATCCCATCAGCACAACCCACCCGAGACCTGCTCTGATCCCAAGGCCATCCTCCCGCCTTCCTGTTTCATGGGTTCCATCACTTGGAATATTGATGAGGCCATCCGCTCTGCCACTGCCTTGGATCCCATAAATAAACTGAGAAAGATAACTTGTCGTAAGATCAAGTCTATTGATCAGTTATCATAGATTTTTCACTTATTCTTGGCATGTAATTAAAACAAAATACAATTAGTCAGACAAAAACAAATTGAATGTCAGATGAACAGATGAGATATACTATATGACCTTTAGCACAGGTTGGAAAACCAACATGCTGTACAAAACAAAAATCCAATCCAGTATTGCGTGTAGCTCATGAGCAGGCGGATAGTCAGCATCTACAGGAATACTGAAGTCACCAAGTAGAATAACTACTAATGACATGCCACAGGAGTGAAAAAGTCTGAGTGGAGCTTAGGTGGTCTATAGATTAGAATGACATATAAAGAGGCCTGCCCTGTGATTTTTAAAACCGTCAATTCAAATGATGAGACATGATCAATGAAAATGACTGAAAACAGCTTTAAGACTGTCTCAATAAAATGCTGCCAGACCACCACCCCTTCCCTTCGAGCGGGGCATAAACAAAAAAATTGTAGCCACTGGGGGTAAGTAGGTTCAATTGTAAATAGTCATTTGGTGGTTTTCCTCAAGCAGCAGAATGTTGTTTCAAGGTAGTCAAATCATTAAGAAAACAAGCTTTATCTGTTAAAGAGCGAAACTTTAAAAGTGCATAACAAAGATTTAAGACAGCACAATTTCCTCAGTTTCCTCACTCCGTTGCCTTCAGCAGGTGCCTCCACGATCTGCTAGACCTAGTCTGGCATCTTGAAGACAGGCTCTTCACTGAGTCAGGCCTTGTAGACTAAATAGAAGGAAAGGCAACAGGGGAATTGAAATTAATATTGAAGTTACATCCTGAAGAGCGATGAATATATCGTGGGCAACAAACTGTACCAATCTCTGTACATAATATGTATGACAGTGCTTCCAGTCAGGAATGAAAGTTCCAAGCACAAAGTTGTCATGTAGAATACACAATCATTGTCATGGGAAGCACCAATAATCAACACCACGTTAATCAGAACCCACAAGTTATAACCAACATAGCAATCAGCATAGTTATCAGAAAAGTGGAGTCTTACTCACTAACCATGCTGGCACAGGGCAAACATACAGGGAGAGGGCTCGTACAATTAGGCAAAGTATACAGTAGCACTGCAAAAAACTCCAGCAAAAGATCCAGCAGTAAAGTGGAAAAATTGGAAAAATAGAAACTAAAAAGGAAAGGTCCAAAAAACAAGACTTACAAGAATAAAACAATACACGGCAGATGCTGGTGAGAAGCGGTAGCTAAAACACACGGTGTACTCTCATCCGTGTAAACGTCTTGTGCTCATTCAGTTTTTGCTATAAGAAAAACAATGGTGTAGCAAAGCTGTTTACCACTGTGCCATTCTCTTCTAAACAGTTAAGGAAAGGATCTGTAAAATAAATTATAAGACAGTTGATACAAAATGGTCCACTTACACCATATACGAAACAGCTGCATCGTGACTGGAAGACTTTCAAAACCTTGCCATCTCCTGCTGGACACTGGCCTGTGTCTCAGCTCCTAGTGGGACCCTTGGGTGACAGACTGACCCTGAATCTGAACCGGAACTTAAACCTTAAAATTGCTGGTCTTGATTTACAGCTAATGATACCAGAGATAGTAGGCTCCTTGTAGCCATTTCAATATTCTGGCCTCTAGAAAACATGTGTTATGTTAACAATGAAGATAAGTTGCAAAATCTAAAAGCACCATACAATTCAAGCAATCCAGTTAACATGCAAGTAATATTAGCAGTTATTAGCAGTGACACCCTTATGAAGTAGAATTTCATTTTTATAATCTTTCTGATTATTGGCACATACGTTGCAGAGCTAAACACATACATGGTAATCTTATATCACCTTTAACAATTCCATCTTCATCCTGTATATTTTCAGTCTTCAGACAGTATTTCAGACAAGAGTATTATTTTTTTTTGAGATTGTTAGCCTAAACATTCATTGGAATGCATGAACTAACACGACCTTCACTGTCAGGTCCAAATCCAGTCCATCCACGTAAGAACGCCCTCCTCCAGCTGCAGCTGAATACATCACCTCATGTAAGCACAAGCAGGCTGAGAGAACACGGCGAAGTATCATCCTGTCATTCAGAGAGATACCGAGCACTCCATTCCCTGATTATTTACCCTGTGCCCGATCCCGTTGGTCCTTGTGCCTTCCTGTCCCTTTCCCGTCTCCCGTTCCATCCCGTGTCCCTGAAACTTACCTGCCTGCTTCTCCTCTCCCAAGATTGACCCTTTGGCTTTTCGACCCTCGCTCCTGGCTCCTGACCTCATTTCTGGCTCGACCGACTTGGACTTCGATTCGTCTTGTACTCCGTTAATTAAAAGCATGCTCCGCATTTGCGTCCTCCTGTCCCCGTTTGTTCCGATATGTGACATTCACTGGTGAATTAATCTTAAACTGACCTGTTTAAATAAATGAAATGGTAAACACAGTTAGCTAGATAGGTAGCATTAGCTAGCCAATTAATTTAACTAAGCTGTCTTGCAGCCAGATCAGACTTTGAGTAATATTAACCACAAAGATCATACACTGGATTTCAGTTAACATTTGCAAAATTTCAAAGTGGCTTGTGATCAGCCACAAGCTGAAACTCATTTGCTGTCAAATCATTTCTACAGGTGCAACGGCGAGATTCTTTCTTTTCATTAGTTCGTTAGTTAGCTTGTGGTCTTCCAAAAAACCACAGCGTGAGAAAATCCACACATGGATGTGACAGAAATGTACCAATAGTCACGTGATTAACAAATGTCAGGAGATCTTGTGGTTGATAACCATGCTCCATTTATTTGCAAGCTATTTTGTGCCTGTGCATTTATTTTTTTCCTATTTGTGCATTGTTTTTTTGTACTTGTGCAAGTTTGGTACTTCATGCATTTATTTGCCAGCCTAATTTTTTTTTGGCAAATCACATTGACTTTGTTTGAAAGTTATATTTCATATTTGCAAATTGTATTGTACTATTTCCAATCTCATTTTCTATTTGCAAATCACACCATGTTTGTTTGTATGTACTCGGACATTTGGAAAACAAGTTCTGTGTGTTGGCAACATTTTGGCACTGATTTAGCACCGTAAAAAAGCGGTAAAGAGTAGTTTTCATTCCTGGTGGTCCATCTCCTATGCATCAATACAAGACAAAAAAAGTACATAATAGATTTGAACATAAAAACTGGCAAATTTAATAATACATACTTGATAAAATTAAAACAGTAACAGAATGCAGCTGGTGAGGAGTTATAATTATAATATAAGCCTAATCAACCATGTAAATGTACAAAAAATAGGACTAGACGGGGTCAATGCTAAAATAGAGGTTGTTAAGTTTCCTTTTGATTTATTTATATGCCTTTGAAGTTATACAGATAGTGGATGACTATTTAAATCTATGTTATTAATTAGATAAAGTATTTGATACCCTCCAATTATTTATTTTGTGCATATCATACACTGTCTTACTCCATTCCATACCTTGACACCAGATGCAAGTGGGAAGCTGATACTCTTCTGGTTAGCACTGGCAGTACGAATTCACATAGTATAGCATGTTGTAAATACAGACAGAGTGGATGGATCATGTAGATGGGTAGGTGAGGTGGCTCAGGCAGACAATGTGCAAAATTAAGAGAATACATCTAGGAATGTATTCCAGGAAGGCTGCCGCAGCACCACTGGGTGTTGTGTCACCTGCTGTTCTAGGACTGGCTCGAGACAAAGGAGGAGTACAGAGGACATTGTGCAGGGGGTAGAGAGCAACACCACAGCACTATGACAGTCTTGGCTCACAGGGATGAGGGTAGTGCGATAGAAGCAGCTGTTAGGCCCCAAGTCTTCCCAGCTACTCAACTTGAGTATGCCCTCAAGACAGCTTCTGTCAGATTCGATGAATGTGTAGAGTTCAATTCAGAAATCAAAGGACTGATCTTCTTGAAGAGACATCTTCTATAGTAAAGTCTATAGTAGTATGTTTTTTGTAAGGAACAGACTCAGAATCAATTTGTGGTTAAACATTTCAGTGTTCTACTCATATACTTAAGTAGAATTTAGAATGTCACAGGAAGTTAGTGAAGTATGTTCTGACTCTGCATATCTGCTGTTGTTTTCTTTGTCCTTAAACTGTTTGGCATTTTCTTAATTTTGTTCCGCTAGAGATGCTGTTGTGTATATTAATTCATTTATCTAAGTGATGTGTGAGATTTTCTTCAATAAGGATAGCAAACAGACCTACAGTATGTTACACAGGTATTGGAGGAACCGACAAAGACAATTAGAAGGTAATGGGTTTCACAACACAGGAGAAAAAATGAAAGGGAACAAAAAGCTGATTTTGAGGCTCAGCTAAGGGCACTGAGACTCGGATTTGTAGAACACACGTGCTGAATATGGGGTCAAATTTCATGAGAGGGAACAGAAGTGTTTTATAAAATGTTTCAGAGTTTGTAGATAAAAATGATGTGACTCCCAACCTGGAAAAGTGTCAACATTAATAACTTCTGATTTTAAGCCATTTATGCCATGAATACATTTTCCAGTGTAGGTCAAGATCTAAAATAATATCTTTCTTGAGGTAATGATTTCAAAATCTCAGCACCAGGAGATACAGTATGAACAATTGTTGTGAAAGAAGTGCGATGGGGAGGATTAATAGCACTATGATAAAAATCAATTGAGGCTCATTCTACATATATGTAAACCACTTGTTCCATTGATTTTTCATGTTCAAATACATAGACTTTTCTTTACTCATTTACTTAAAAAATAACTTTGGATATTACCGCTAAGTGTATATGATTTTTTTTTTACATGACTTTCAAGGGAAATGAAAATGAATTCATTCTGCTCCTGTGGAAGGATGTTGTCGCAGTTCTATCACTTTTAAATTCGGTTAGAGGGAAGTACATGACCCAGACACTGGAGTCAGAGGCAAGGCAGGCCTGATGTGCCCAGTAAACACCTGGAGGGAAGATGAGCAAAGTGTCCTCAGTGCTGCACTGAGGAGCAGTTTCACAGCAAAGGAAAAGTACACAAACACATAAATATTTTTGTTCATAGGTCACATTTCGCGAGTGGTCTGTTGTCTAACTCTGTGTGACTTGATGATTATGTATACAAAAATTAAAGACTGAGAAGATACTACCTGTGAATCACTGTGCTTAAATAATTTAAAATATTGTTAATATATACATGTAAGTGGATGACAATCAGGCTAATATCATTGTGGCAGTTAAGGGAAGCACTGAAATAAGAAACTGTATAGTGAATACATAGCTAAGATTAATATACGTTGGGTGTAAATTTGTAAATATGTATTTGTTTTCTTGGGTCACAGCACACCCTGCTGTTTAAGTTGTAAGGAGTTATAGAAACCAGTCTACCTCCAGAAACTTCCAATTCTTCAACGACCCTCATCTCCCACAATATGGATTTCCCATTTGCAGTTTGGGTTTCCAAGATACTAGATGAAATAGATGAGTTTCAGTTTAATAGTAATGTCCAGCGTCTCATTTCAAGAGATGATTTAGTCTATCGAAACACAGAAGGCTCTGTTCAGATAGACAGGGAATCTTTTTCAAAATATCATTCACAACCCACTTCAATTCAGATTTTCAGAAACTTGTTTAAGTAAATAAGTAAAAGTGACCAAAACATGCTTCTTACTATAATAGCTCTAGTTTATTAAACAGATTACAGTGATTTTTTGTGACCTATTTGTCCTTGTATGGCTATCATTTTAACGAAGCACGTTACAGCACCTCGGGCAGGTAAATCCCCTCCCCACAGAGTAAGCCTGAGGTCACACCGGCTAGGAAAAACGCCGTCAGAGAGAGACCTTAATCGTAGTTAGGCAGATGAGAAGATGAGGTGGCCCAAATAGACAGCAAACAGATTGGATGACACCAGCAGCAGGTAAGGCAAAACACAGGTACGCCAATGGACAGGCAAGGGGCTGCATTGAATATGGATCACCGAGTGGCTCACCCTATAGCAGATAATGCAAGCGCAAAGCAGAAAAGTTACAATGTAGTACAACTTAGTGGATTGAATAAAAAAGAATGCATCGACGGGATTAGGTATGGCTGTATAGCTAGGAGGCAGAGGCAGGTGGGAATACGGGCATGAGGAACCCCTGAACACCAGCACTCCAACAACACATGGCCACATGCAAAGCAGGGGTGACAGTACAGACAGGACAGTTCATCCAAGGTTAATGACACTGAAGCCCTCATAGGTATTCACACATTTAACTATCAGCCTAGCTGGGGTTGAGTAACTACACCGAGCTCGCTCTTGAGGGATTGTTCTTATGAGTAACACCACTAAACCTAATCGATGCGGTGTCAGTTTTTATCTTTTTGTAACTGCCTGACTACATCGTTTAATTTAGGTCTCTTTTTTATCTCGATGTACTAGGACTTTCAATTATGGCTTTGATTGTAGTGAACTTCTCATCAACCCCCATCCTGAAAAAGTGTTGGGTTACCACCCCCTCCACAGCCCCACCTACTCAAATTTGGTTGTTAATCCATGAGAAATCACAGATTTTTTTATACGCCTTTCTATTTTATACTGTTTTTTTTTTAATCGTGATCTCGCTATTTTGAGTGCGGCTATGCTGACACGTATGGTAGTTTCTTAATTGGCGTAGGTTTGTACTGGATTTGTATCGATGTATGTTGCTTTGGTCAAAAATGTCTACTAAATTATTCACATTTATGTCTTTTTGTGAATATCTATCTACTTCCCTTAAACTGTGCTATTTTTACATGTTATTGATCCTACTTTGATTTGAATTATATTTTGTATTTGTTTAGCGATAATCCCAGTTAAGTTAATTGGTCTATATTTGGCAATGAATGAGTTATTTGTCCCAGTTATACTCTTTTACTATGTAATAATCTGTGGGTGCAATTTTCCATGTGGGACTAATTTATATCAAAAAGCTGAATATATGAAGGAATAAATGTCTTTGATACGGAAATAAAATTCAAATATGGAAAGGAACGAGTCAGTGATACCCAGAGCACAGGTGACACTAACATCCTGCCCAGTTCCTCTTTTGAACAACAAAGCCAGTGGCCAGATGACTTTGACATCCCGTTGTTCAGTGTTGACACAGATTACAGGCTTTGACAGGGAAATTTAGCGTATTTAAAAGATGGAAAACTTATGAAAGTGACTAAAGAGCTGAAGCATAGAATCCTGGAGAGGCCGGTTGAAAGAATCTACACATTTAAGGCTTATCCATATGATGCAGAATTCAAAGAGGTTGCTGTTGCACTCATAAGAAAGTACCCATGTCTGTCAGAAAGAGGATCACACACTGGTTCAGTTGGATGGAAAAACAGCATAAAGTTTAAGATGGAAAACTACAGAACCAAGCGCCGAAGATCAGGAAGCCATGATGTCACTATTAATGGTGCAAAATGTGGAATGAATTTACCTGATGGAGAGCCACTAAGAAAGAACATCCAGAAACCAATAAAGTGTGAGATCAGCTTCTTGCCAGACTTTCCTGATGGTCACAATCAAACTAGCATTGAAGCAGCCTATATAATATTGGTTTAAGAAATGCAGAAGAGAACACCAGTGGGCTGGTTCTTGAAGCAAAATATGGATTTGACCTTTTCACTGAGAATAAGAGAAATGGTGGTATCAAAGCCTGCAGTATGTCATGTAGTAGAACTATGGCCTGTGTTTTTCTTAGAAAATCAGGTATGTCAGTAAATAGTCTGAACTGCAACTTTGTTACATTACAGAAATTAGATGTAGTGTAATGATGTTTATGTAAGAAAAGTATGTGGTTTTTTTATTCACCAACTTGACCTATAATCTCATCATCATGGGTTTGTGTTTTCAGATGTACATGGAATTGTTGGCAAAGATTTGAAGAATTTTATGAAGGCATTGATAAGCACAGCCCTCATCTCCTAGAATATTGCTGAACCAAGGGAGGAATTTGTGAACAGCTGTTATCAAAGCTTATACAGGAAGCAGAGGTTTGTCTTGCATCCTTGTTCTCTTAGATTCTGTCAATTTTTATTGTATTGCTTGCACTAGGCTGTTATTGTATGGTATACAACAATTTTCAAATGTTTGACAGACTAGCAGAAAACATCGATGTTAGAGCTAAAGGCATTAATCTGTTCTTTCTTTTCCACATAAACACCTCTGATCCAACTGCCATGCAAACTCTGGTAAGAGGAGGACTTGTTATGCTTGGCGATGATGCAGAAAATCTCTTCAAGACAAAATTGGTTAGTTAAGATGTTCTTTTAATTTTCAGTATGTAATTTTCTGTACAATTCATGCAGTTTTATTTGAATCATTACTGTTGCATTTTAATTTAGAAACATGTATGACTTGGAATTTTTTAAGGACCCTGAAGAGCAGTCCTGGAGTTACATCCCCCTTGGAATCCTCATAGTTGAACGTGCAGAAGCAGGACAACTTCCAGCTTCCTTCCATCCATTGTCTGTGGGGATCATTATTGAAAGCAGTATTGTGAAGGACACCCTTCAGAACCTTCCACAAATTAGGTGTGCTCTATTTGGCCTCATCTATGCTTTACATCTCAACTACCCAAAGTGTATAAATTACACTTTTGAAGTCATCCAGCGGATATTCCTCAGTTTGTGACAGAATAAGCTAAAGCCAAAGTTACAGTCCTTGTTAAACCAGCTCATAATTTAGAAGGTAAATCTGTCCAAACATAAAGAGGCAAAACCAATAATTGAGTATTTATGTTCCCTTTTTCAAGTTTACAAAAAGAGGTGAACTTGATGTTCTACATTTCTAGAAATATTTACATGACAGCTCAGGTATTTCTGTAATTTAAATCTTTTTGGAAATTTTTACCAAAGAAAGAAGTTTTATTCAGGATTCATGGAAAGATTTTGTTTGAAGGCTCACCAATTATTTGTTTATGATTGGATTTCAGTTTTAGTTTCAAACTTGTGTGCACTTCAGAAATAACTTTGTATTACCCTACACTAGGGTTCTATGAATTATATTCCAATTCAGCTCTATTTTTTTAATTTATTTGTGGGCTCCCCTTTGAAATTTTTTTTTTTTTTGTAAAACTTAAGGAAACTATTGGGCACTTTTGTGATGCATTTTTATATCACATGTAGTCTAAATATTGTGATGTTATTCCAGTAGGAAAATCTCCAATTACTCAGTGTAGTGTGCATTACTTTTGGCAAAATGGATGTTACAGGAATGACTTCCTATATTTGTTGCTTATGGTATGTGCTGTGCCATACATTGTTGGATAAGTTGTTTAAGTTTTCTTTAAGGGTTCTATTTTGACGACCTACTGCAAAGCGTACAGCACAAGTAACATTTATGGGCGTGTCCAAATCCATTTTGCTATTTTGATGGTGGAAAAAGCAGATTTTGCGCCAATGCATGGTGCAAAAAGGTTGTCCTAACTCAATTATTCAGAGGTGTGTTTTGGGCGTGACATGCAATAAACCAATCAGAATGGCACGTCACCTCACCTTTTAAAGGCGGGGACGCATGAGGTATGGTGGATTGCTATTGTAATGGAGTGTTTACCTGGCAAACCAGATTGGTTTTCAGCCGAAGGAAACGGACGTGCTCGTCCGTGAAGTGAAAAGGTGGGAGCACCACTGGTCCACCCGAGCCTGTCGAGGTGAAGCAGGCGTGGGAATATGGAGAGAAATTTGTCTCAAAATGTTTCATAGTATATTGAATCATTTTGAATTCTATTATATGTTGAAAATTATATTGAATTTAAATATTCAATATAATTATATTGAAATTAAAAGGCTTTGCTTAGAAATGAACAGAAGAAATACTTGAATATTACATAATAAATATATTACCTGGCTCCTCAAATTAGGATGTCTAAGTGAACTGAACTTAAATTAACCAGTACCATAAACTTAAACAGTCAAATTCATTCAGGTACATTGTAGTCCTTTACACTTGAAAAGATAAGTTACAACAACGTAAGCTTAGTTTAATCCATTTAAATCTTTCTGTCTGATGAATAAAATATGCAAGTTAAAGCAACTTGAAAAAACGAGTTTCAAATCTTAAATCATTTGAGGCAAAGAATTTTCTCAATTGTTCTAAGTAATCCCAATTTAGCACAGTTAATAGTGTACATACTAATAGTATATTAGAAAAGACATACTTAAAGAATGGTAAAAGATCTGTTTTGAACAGTTTTGATGAAATAAAGGACCACAAAATGCTGCCAAGGTAGCGCATTTTATTGTACAAGCTAATATTTGACAGCATTGTCCAGTAAAGAATGCAGATAATGCAGTTCAGTAGCACATACAGGAGTTGACTGATCTCAGGCAGAGCTAATGGTGATGTATGAAGAGCACAGTCCTTGCTAAGAAACATAATTGCACCTTTTAATTGACATGACACGTAATATGCACTACAAGAAATCAATCCTCCTGAAGAATTCATATAAAAAGAAATGAATGTTTGTATCAAACAATTTAAACATCTTTCCATCTGATAACAAAGTGAAGTCATTTGGGGATATAAGTATTCCCTTCTAATTAATTTCAATGCCCCTTCTAACCCTAAAACAATTCTTAATCCAGAAGGGAACATCTTTATTGATCTTGAGAGGCTTCAGCAGACCCCCTTTGCTTATCTCAGCATAAAACGCATCTTCGGCGATGAACCACAATTTAATTAGATGACAATCATTGTTAACAATGCACAGCCAACATCACACAATTTGCACATTGGTACTGGCAGTGATAAATCTAGCTGCCGGGGAGGAAGTTACAGCATCCTTTGTTTAACTCTTCCTCTAACCAGATGTGGTGTTTATCTAGAGTGTCTCATTCAGTCCATGCTTGAGATACATGTAAGACTATGGGAAATTAAAATTAACTTAAAGATCAGCTAAACATGGCAAAAATGAACACACAATAATTGCATGTTTTATATTTTGGTTTGGGTTAACTGAGATGTTTATTATGCATTTGTTTAGAACATTAAGAAGATAGGTGGCACAATGGTATGCTGTTGCCTTGCATCTCCTGGGTTCAGGGTTGAATCATCTGGATGTATTGTTTTTGCATGCATTAACACAACTTTCCTCTGGGTATTTCCATGACAAATAAAGAATGTGGTCAGATGAACTGGAATCTCGAAGGATATGTTCACATTACAAGCCTCATTGTTCAATTCCACTTTTGGCTCAAATCGGATTTGCCTATCTTGACGGTTCACATTCATAATTACAAGTGACTTGTATCTAACTGCAATGTGAACGCATCTGTCCTCCGAAATGGCATGCACACACACAATTATACATTTTTGCATGAGGTATCTGCATCACCAACAAAAAAAAGCATCATATTTATGACTGTCTCCCAAAATTTGCTCATGTTTGTTGTAAAACTGGCACCTGGAGTGACCAGGACTGCTATACTGATTCAAGTCTTTTGCCTTCTTGAACTTAGTCTTAAGATTCTATTTTTCTTTACCATTGTAGCCACGTTCATTTTTGGCCATACTTTGCCATTTCTTTGGCAGTTGTTTCGAACACTACTCAGTTTTGATAGGTTCCTTCCAGTTTGGCTTGAACCGATTCATTTCCCCAAATACACAATAAATCATCAACTTCTCCATCCTTCCACTGACTTCTATCAGAGCCGTAGTTCTCCATTAATGTTTTGCTGCACTCCTGGTGCTGGCTGATGACGACAGCATGCAGCGCAGGTATATAGGCAAGAAACCACATAAATTCTGATCTGACTGTTCTCATCCATGTTGCATGGCCACGAATCAGATACATATCTGATCTAGGACCACATATGAAAGTGACAAATCTGATTTGAAAAGATTGGATTTCTCTGTTCACACAGCCCTAAAAAAATCAGATATGTGTCACATTTATGCAAAAAATCTGAGTGACTTCAGCCTGGTAATCTGAACATAGCCTAAATTACACACAGCATGTGACGGTATGTACAATGAAGTGTGTGTCTAGGCATGGACAGGCAGTTCATCCAGGGTGTCCCATGCATTGCGATACCTGGGTCTCTACAATGAATGAGTGCCCATGTAAGATAGATGGATATTAAAAGCAACATATGTACAGAACAATGACTGGCTTATAAGTAAAACCTAACTATGGTATGCAGTCTTAATACTCTGTGATTATGCGTCATATCACTTACTGTTGTCCTCAGCATGCGCTTCCTAATAGAAAAAACAGATACAAGAACTGAGAAGAAACTAAGGACTAAGGGGGTAAAGTGCCTATCAGCTGGCCTAGCCTGTCAGTATTTTATCTTTTTTTTTTTGCAGCTTGTTTATGTTAACCTCTGCCTGAACCCACTTTACAGGCTGTAACGGTGTTGGAACGTCCAGCAAACATTCAGCATACAGGAGCACAGTGAGTCAGCTTATATCCATCAAGTCACAGGGGAGTTGACACCGTCCTATAGTTTGGGGGCTGCAGTCACACACTAGGTGAGTTGCAGACCTTAAGATTAAAGTGATGATGGGGCTTGAAACTCAGTTTATTGCTTTTAATAACTTGGCTTTGACCCCTGTACATTCATGACAAGCTTTATCGTTGCTGTGTTAACTAGTGCATTGTTACTTAAACAACTACCAGCAGATGAAAAAAAAAAAGAACTGGAAATAGAGAATAGTTAAAATGCAATGTGCATTCAACATTAATGTGAATGTACAATATATATAATATATACATTACCATTCAAAAGTTCGGCATCAGTTTTCTGTGAAAACATATATGAAATGTGTTTCAATAGGAAATACAGTCATTGACAAAATTAGAAATAATGATTTTTGTCATTGAAATAATAATTGTATACTTCAAACTTTGCTTTCATCAAAGAATACTCCAGTTCCAGCAATTACAGCCTTGCAGACCGTTGGCATTCTAGTTGTCAATTTGTTGAGGTAATCTGAAGATATTTCACCCCATGCTTCCTGAAGCACCTCCCACAGGATGGATTGGCTTGATGGTCACTTCTTAAATAGCATATGATCAAGCTTCTACCACAAAAGCTCAATTTGGTTCATTATAGACAGAATACCAGCTGACTATTTCTTTCGTAAATAGTTTTTGCACACTTTGGAGCTGTGCTTTGGGTCATTGTCCTGTTGTAGCACAAAAGTGGGTCCAATCAAGTGCCATCCACAGGGTATGGTATGGCATTGTAAAATGGAGTAATAGCCTTCCTTCTTCAAGATCCTTTTTACCCTGTACAAATCTCCCACTTAACCACCACATTGACTCCACCATGCTTGACAGAAGGCATCAAGGTCTGTGTTTTACAAATGTTCTTCTTTGAGATCCGAGCACCTCAAACTTAGATTTGTCTGTCTACAACACTTTTTTCCAATCTTCCTCTTTCCGGTGTCTGTGTTCTTTTGCCCATTTCAGTCTTTTCTATTTATTTGCAATTCTGTTATATGGCTTTTTCTCTGCAACTCTGCCTAGCACCTCAGAGTCACCTCATCACTGTTGATGTTGAGACTGGTCTTTTGCGGGTACTATTTAATGAAGCTGCCAGTTGAGAACCTGTGAGGCATCTGTTTCTCAAACTACACACTCTAATGTATTTATCCTCTTGCTTTGTTGTGCACCGGGGCCTCCCACTCCTCTTTCTATTGAGGTCAGAGCAAGTTTGCGCTACTCTGTGAAGGGAGTAGTACACAACTTTGTACGAGATCTTCAGTTTCTTGGCAATTTCTCATATAAAATAGCCTTGATTTCTCAAAACAAGAATAGACTGATGAGTTTCAGAAGAAAGTTCTTTGTTTCTGGTCGTTTTGAACCTGCAATCGAACCCACAATTGCTGATGCTCCAGATACTCAACTAGTCCAAAGAAGGCCAGCTTTACTCCTTTAATCAGCAGAATAGTTTTCAGCTGTGCTAACATAATTGCAACAGGGTTTTCTAATGATTAATGATCTTTTAAAATGATAAAATTGCGTTACCAAAGACAACGTTCCATTGGAACATAGGACTAATTGTTGCTGATAACGGGCCTCTGTACACCTATGTAGATATTCCATCAAAAAACAGCCTTTTCCAGCTACGATAATGATTTACAACATTAAAACGTCTACGCTGTATTTCTGATCAATTTGATGTTATTTTATTAATAGACAAAATCTTGCCTTTCTTTCAAAAACAAGGAAATTTCTAAGTGATTCCAAACTTTTGAACAGTAGTTACATATATCAGTTTTGTGCAAACTCTGTTCACCACTAGTCAAATTACATATTTAGTTCATTTTTTAAGTGAAAAGTAGTAAACAACTTAGAAAACAGTTCATCAAAAATATTAATTGTAAGGATACTGAGGAAGGAACAAAGAGCAGAGAATCTCATCTTTAATGATGAAACAAGACATCGTAAAAAGCAGAGTCAAAACCAGAAGTATTGTCGCTTTCCACAGACGAAAGGGAATCCAAATCGTAATCATAATCGAGGACACAGGCAAAGAGTTGAGAACCAAGCAGGATATGTAGTAAGGCAACCAAGTCGACAGGCAAAAAGGGATGACGAAGAACTATCAGGGATCATACACGGGTAAGTCATGAAGGAATGAATGCTCAGTACAGTTATAAAACTCAATACCTCACAACTGTCTGGAGTGTTATGAGGCTATTTGTAGGTCAATACACGGTCCACACATGTTAATACTCTGGGGAGGGGGATTGATGATAAGCTGGGTGGGACTGGTTGGTTATGGGTCTGACAGTATACCCCCCTCCATGGATGGCTCCTGATACACAAGGCTGGCAGGGCAGCCCTCCTCACGTGTGACCCCAGGATGGCCAGAACTAAGTGCACCCATTGCAGTAGCTGGGACTGGATCATGGCAGGTACTGTTTTGCACCCACCAGAATTGTCTCAGATGTTGGTATCTGATGTGGAGGGTCGAAGAGCCAGGAGAGAGCATTCGCCTTGGAATTCTTTGTTCCTTGACGATAGGTCATAAAGAACTGGAAATAATGAAGAAAAGGGCCCTGTCTGGGGTTGAGGTGCTTGCTTGGCCTCCCTAATATACTGTTATGACCCAGTCTAGGGTCAGGCCGCAACATAAAGGCAAAGGGACAGGTATATGAAACGGTGAGTACAAAGATTTATTGTGTCTTCCAGTGCATAGTATGACGTGACATAAATATCTACAATATTTACAGACAAATACAGAGACAAAAGGCACAAACACTGCGTAACAGAAGTCTTTAAGTGATTGAACGGGTGGTAGCTAAACTGTACACTCGGAATTTGCACACAAATACATTACTAGACGAAAGAACCAGAACGTCTTAGCAGAATTAAAAAAAAAAAAAAACCCGGAAACACATAAACAACCACAAATAACAGAACTCTCAGATGGGAAACCCCGCCAAACAAAATCGTAACATTTTGACAACTAATAACACAAGTGGAGCGAATCAGCAGCAGCTCCTTGACCTTAGTCTATCTTCAGATTAAAAAGGGTAAACTTTTGGTGGGCGCCAATCATTGTCCTCTTTCTTCGTCTTTCATTGTCTTCCTTCATCATCTTCTCGGACGATTTCGACAGTGAAATCTTCTTGGGCACAGAAGATCGTAACAATACTCAAGATTCCGGTGATCAGTTAGCACCAGGATGTGGTGTGTGACTCCATCTAACCAATACCTCCACTTCTCTAGGGCTAGCTTAACTGTTAGAAGTTCCCAGGTTCCTACATCATAGTTGTGCTCTGCTGATGTACACTTGTGGGAGTAAAAGGCACATGGCATATTTTAGGATGAGTTCCATGGTTCTGGGAGAGGATGACCCATACCTCTGAGGAGTCGACTACCACTACAAATGGACAATCAGGATCAGGCTGCTTCAGGATGAAAGCCATCACGAAGAGGCCTTTCAAATTGTTGAAGGCAGACTGTGCCTTACTGGTCCACTGAAAATGTCAAACCTCTGTTTGACCAAGGTTGTCAGCAGTGCTGCTACAGAGCTGAAGTTTTGGATGAACCTCCAGTAAAAAACAGGCAAAGACCAAGAACTCTTACAGCTCTTCCACCATCTTCAGGCATGGCCAGTCTCATACAGCCGCCACTGTTATCCATTTTTTTGCCCTACAACCTAAGGACATACCCTGAGGTGGAGATGGTCTGGCGGAGGAACTCACACTCATGTCTTTCATGAACAAGGAGTTCTCACGCAGGCAGTGTAATACAGCTGTAATGTGTGATCAGTCGGAAACAGGATCTGGGAAGTACTATATAAGTAGGTCATAGATGTAAATAAGCAGATGCTTATTAATTGTGTCTAAGAACACCTCTTTCATGACCAACTGAAAGATGGTTGAGGCATTAGCCAACCTAAAAGGCATGGCCTTATAGGTTGGCTAATGTTATAGGTTGGCATTACTCATAATGCCTCCCAGTGGTGACAAAGACTAGCTTCCATTTGTCCCATTCCCGAATCCAGAGCAAGTTGTATGCAAGTCGAGCTTGGTGAATACAGTGGCTTCACGGACTTGCTCTAACACAGCGGGTATTAAGTAAAGAGGGTACCTGAACTTAATAGTGATGTTGTTGAGGGGCTGAATGTTGACGCAGGGGCAAAGACTCCATCCTTCTTCTCAACAGAAAAAAACAGAGGCAGCTCATGATATGGATGAATGGGCACCTTTCCAGAAAACAGGTTAAACGCTCAGTTCCAGGCAAGTGAGGTGGCAGGCTGGCAGACGGGTTGGGGCTGGACACGTCCTGGTATGGAAGATACTTTTCTGGAATTGCTGTTGCATCTTGAAGACTTTCCACTGCTGTCACCCTGCAGGGAAATGAGAACAGTGCCCCCAAGTTCCCATTCTCCAGGTATCCAATTTACCCTTTCCCCAAGAAATCACTTATGTTACTTCAACCAGGGATGCCCTAGCACCAACTGGTCACAAGGTGATGACATAATCCCTATGGATGACACCTGTTTGTAACTGAATGGAATATGTTATGAGTTGCACAACACCAGTTCCTAGAAGTCTACCATCTTCCCCCTGGATGGACAATCGAGGGGTGACTTTGTTGAGGGCAACTCCCAACCTTTCACCCAGAGCCATATCGATGAAATTTCCTGTTGACTCTGAGTCAATTAAAGATGGAACGTCACATTCCCATAAGCTAGTCATGCTGTTGCTGCTGCAGGCCTGAATCTTTTGCTCCTGCTGTTTAATGCACAGTTACTATTTATTGTAAATTACTTAATAAATAGAAAAAAGAATGAAGTAGTAATTATGGAGTGTGCTAAAGTTTAGGCACTTTTCTACTTGTCCAATAAAAAAGAAGTTTTGTACAAGGTTTCTGACCCTAAGTACCTCCTTGGGCTTTAATAGCCATTATGAGTTGTCACCTGTTGACAACTCCAGTGCTTAATACAACCCCAAATCAGAAAAACTTGGGACGGTATAGAAAATGCAAATAAAAAAAAAATTCCGTGATTCTTAAATTTACTTTGACTTTTATTGCATTGCAGACGGTATGAACCCAAGATATTTCATGTTTTGTCTGGTCAACTTCATTTCATTTGTTAATATACATCCATTCCTGCATTTCAGACCTGCAGCACATTCCAAAAAAAGTTGCGGTGGAGCATTACTGGCACAAACATGATCTATATGAAAGAGTCTTCAGGAGGTAGTTTTACCTGTGAACTCATCAGGATGTCTGAGGTATAAAAAACAGCATCTAGACAAACCAGAGGCTTTTTGGAAACGTGCAGAATGATGAAATAAAAATTGAACTATTTGGCCACAATTGCCAAAGGTTTGTTTGGAGAAAAAAATGGTGCAGCATTTGATGGGAAAAAAAAACCCCTTGCCAACTGTTAAACACATAAATCCACTATGCTTTGGGGTTGTGTGGCAGCCAGTGGCACAGGAGAGTAGAAGGAAGAATGGGTTCCATTAAATGGATGCCAGTGTTACACAACTCGCCAAGAGGCTGATGCTGAAAGGGGAATGCCTTCTACAAAAAGACAATGATCCTAAACATAGCTCAAAATCCATCATGAGCTACTTGCTTTTCTTCAGTTAGCATTTTGAATGGGCCTCACATTCCCCTGACTTAAATATCATTGAAAATCTGTCAAGGTCAACTGGCCACCCTCTCCCTAGGGTAGGGGTGGCCCACCACTTGGACATGAAGACCTTAAGTGAGGTCTCAAAAGACGTAAGTCAAGGGGGTCTTTGCCAGGGAGAAAAATGTGTGACCAGGGTGGTGAGGTTTCTGACAAAACAAGCGTGTGACAAAGAGGTGAGGGGATTCAGCTACTGTTTTTATGGTGGTTTAGAATAGCTAAAAAAAAGTACATGCGTAGAGCTGCATGCAACTCACTAGCCTGGTGTTGGCCACTATCATTCTACATGAAGTGTTATGCTTTACAAGCTTCTGAATGCTCCTTCCATCTTCCAGTTATTTTCAAATGCTATTTTTAAAGATATGATCAATGTCTTTATCATCTGCATAGACAATATACCGATCTACTCAAAAACAGTAAATGAACATCAATACTTTTGCAGTTGTCACTGTACTGAGAGCCACAGGGCTAAATGGCAAGGGAGGTGAGAATGCTGGTGAGAATTCAATGGGATTTAATAACAAAAATAAACACCAGAACATAACCTCCAGACTTTGCCCTGAATACATGGAGTAAATATGGCACTAAACTCAGGAAAAACAAAGTAAAAACATGATCAAAGATAATCAGGCATGAACTGGCAAGACGGGAACAAACTGAGGATTGGTGGTAACGCTAACAAATGCATGACAAACACAAGAGACGACGGTTTTTTGCCTGGGTACATTAGATTTGCTGGTTTGGATTTTCTCTTGGCTTTGTTTGCCTGTTTTGCTTGTATACCCTGAGTACCAACCTTCTGCCAGGCCCTCCATTTTGAAATATTACCCATTGCTCTACCACTATTAAAATCTGCTTTCTCTGCACTTCGATTCATTCTGTGTATTCATTACAAAAGGAGTACACATTTTCTCCAATTTATGTAATAACTTGGATTTATAAGAACCGTAATATTTATGGTTGACAAGCTAACAAAATCATCTACTTATATAGCCTCAGAGTTAGACTCAGCTGAGAAATTTAATGAGTGCTGCTGTCAGAGTGCTCTCTAGGACTTAAGGAAGGGAATACATCACCCCCATTCTAAAATCCTTGCACTGGTTACCTGTATGTTACAAAATAGACTTTAAGGTAGTATTACTGGTGTATAAATCACTTAATGTATCGATGCTGAGTATTTATCTGCAGCAATACAAGCCAAACAGAACTCTCAGATCATTAGGAATGAGTCAGTTAGTCCTGCCTAAGGTAAAGACTCAACATGGAGAAGCAGCTTTTAGTTTTTATGCTGCTTTTAGATGGAACCAGCTGACAGAGAGCATTAGAAGAGCCCCGACACTCAACCCTTTCAAATCTAGGCTTAAAACATTCCTATTTGACCAGTCTTTCAGCTCCACTCAGTAAACTGTTAGCTCTACTGCATTTCTATTCTGTAATGGCCTTTATTATCTTAATTTATTTTCTGTTTACTTTTTACTATTATGTTCAATTTTTTCACTTTTAATTATGTTTTAATCTGTTACGTACAGTGGGATTTTCTGGGATGTGGTATGTGTGTCCATTCCAGAATTTGGGAACTTGTCCAGGATTTTCTCACTTTGGGTGCGAGAAGTTCCAGGATCGGTGCCAGTGTTTGGGGGTCTGTCCATCTCGAGGTCTTGTCTCACTGGTGTTTACCTTGTTGTTTGTCTGGTGTTTTTGTGTGAGGGGAGTGTGTGGTGTGGTAGCGGTTTCATTTCAGGATGGCACAATTTGATTTGACCACTTTTACCCTCGACCCCACCTTAGAGCAATATGACCGCTGTCGTAAAGATAACCTTCTGTCAATAGCCGATTTCTTTAGTGTTTCTGTTCCCCATACCAGCACAAGTAAAGTTACTAAGGACCTCCTACTTAGTGCTTTAGTAAGCTAAGGGATCCTTCCTGATCCTGTGGGTTCCCCTGGTGTTGCGCCACACCCAGAACGGATTCCTGAGGCGGCGGAGGCCAGCGATGGATCTGAAAATGGATAATGCATAGATCCCGCTGATTCCCGGTCAAGAGAGGACACCCTACTGGCGATCCAGCTGAAGGAACTGGACCTTGAAATTATGAGGCAGGAGTACCAGGCAAAGCTTTTACGCTTGCAGGCTTTGGAAGTCGAGGCTGACAAGGAGGAGATTACCTTGAAGAGGATGAGCATGGGACAGGAAAAGCCCGTGCCTCTCCCACGAAAGGTTAGTTCTCCAGTCGTCATGCCACGTATTCCGAGTGTCGCAGTCCCGCTGACAGTCGCTGTGTTTACATACCAATTGCTCCTCCCGTGCCCCAGCCTCGGTCTACCAGTTTTCCTTCTGGTTCACCTGATACAGGGAACCAGGGGTTTGATGTAAGCCAGCACATCGGTTTAGTACCTGTGTTCCGGGAAAATGAGGTCGATGCCTATTTCCCTATATTTGAGCGTATTGCTACGACTTTGAACTGGCCCCGGAACCTTTATTCTCTCTGATTGCAATGCAAGTTAGTGGGGGAAGCCCAAGAAGTTTGTTCTGCACTTGCCTTAGAACAAAGTTTGGATTATGATGTGGTAAAGGCTACAGTACTAAAAGCATACAAGTTGGTTCTGGAGGCTTATCGGCAAAACTTTAAGAAACTAGGTAAGTCCGCCAGCCAAACTCATGTGGAATTTGCTTGGAAGAAGTCAATTCTGTTTGACAAGTGATGTATTGCCAGTGGCGTTACGGATTTTGATCAGCTCAAGGAGCTGATATTGTTAGAGGAATTTAAGAACTGTGTGTCTAATCGTGTGGTAATGTACTTAAATGAACAAAAGGTAACTTTTCTTGCAGAAGCCGCCACCCTTGCTGATGAATTTGTTCTGACCCGTAAAACTGTTTTCACTCCGACTCCACCACCTAGGAAAAATGTGAAACCTGTTACTCCTCAATCAGACACCCACCCTCCGTCGTGTGCACCTGTCAAAACTCGTGAATGCTTTTACTGTCATGAACAAGGTCACATAATTCCAGTCTGCCTAGCATTAAAACGTAAAAATGCCCAGTTACAATCAACTAAAAAGATCCACTCCATTAGTCACACTGAGTCCAATTCGTCACTCCATATTGGTGAACCCACTTTCCAGCCTTCCATACTGTCTGGAACTGTGTCTCTATGTGACAAGGGCCCAAAACAGCCCGTAACTGTTTTCCGTGATACAGGTGCGGCTCAGTCGTTTGTGTTAGAAGGCGTGTTGCCTTTTTCAGAACTATCTTAGTGTGGTAGTGATGTCTTGGTGCAGGGAACTGAAGTAAGAGTGGTACGTGTACCACTACATCACGTTTATCTCGAAACTGAGAACTTTTTGGATTTCGTGAAAGAGGCTGTTCAGTCCAAACTTCCAGTTTTGGGAGTTACATTTATTTTAGGGAATGACATTGCAGGAGGAAAAGTGGTTCCCTTACCTGAGGTAATCGCCGAACCAGAAATCGGTCCTAATGATTTAGCTTCTGAGTACCCAACTGTGTTTCCCACCTGTGTCCTTACTCGTGCTCAAGCCCGAAAGTTTGCAGATATTGACTTATCAGATACATTCATGAGTGACCCTGAGAGTTCTACTCTTCCTCTGAGTAATGCTGTTGAACCTGTGGAGGACATGGATTTGAAACATTCTGACTCAGTAGTATCCGAAAAACCGAGTGAAGTCCCCGTTACCAGTGAAAACTTAATCTCCGCTCAGAAAGCTGATGCTTCTCTGAAATCATGTCTTGATTTGGTCATACGTAAATCGGACCTAGTAAATCATCCTGTGGCATATTTCCTTGATGACCAGGTCCTTATGAGAAAATGGACCCCTCCAGATTTGCCTGAGGAATGGGCTGCGGTTTTCCAAGTTGTGGTTCTGCAGCCATATTGTAATCATGTGCTATCTTTAGCACATGACCATCCTTACTTCGGACACCTAGGGGTCCGTAAAACTCATGTTCGTATTCTAAAGCATTTCTTTTGGCCCGCTATCAAGGCAGATGTGAAACAATATTGCAGGACATGCCATGTGTGCCAGTTGGTTGGGAAGCCCCACCAAACCATTCCGCCAGCTTCCCAGCGCCCTATCCCAGTGATTGGGGAACCGTTCGAACATATTATAATCGATTGTGTCGGTCCCTTACCCAAAACACATTCGGGTAACAATTATTTGTTTACCACGATGTGTGCTGTCACTCGTTACCCCGAAGCCATTCCAGTGCATAGCCTGAAAACAAAAACTGTGGTGAAGGCACTGATGAAGTTTTGTACTACCTTCAGTCTTCCAAAATATGTTTAGTCAGACCAGGGCTCGAACTTCACAGCCATACTTTTTTCGCAAGTGATAACGGAAATTAAATTTTAAGCATAAACTCGCCAGTGCCTATCATCCAGAATTGCAAGGAGCCCTAGAACAATTCCACCAATCGTTCAATGCCATTCGTGAAGCAGTGCAAGAATCCACTGGTTTCAGCTCTGTTGAGTTGGTTTTTGGCCACACTGTATGTAGCCCTTTGAAAATTTTACAGGAGCAGAGGTTATCCTCCAGACCACCTCCTCAAGCCTAAAAATGTGTTGAGCTATGTAAGCACTCTGTGTGAGTGCCTAAGTGCAGCGAGGGAGCTTGCCAAGAGCTGCTTAGGCTCATCACAGGAGGTGATGAAAGCTCACATTGATTTAAAAAAAAAAAGCGAGGGAGCGTACTTTCCAGGTGGGAGATCGTGTTTTAGTTCTTTTGCCCCTGCCTGGCTCTTCTCTCCAGGCCTGGTTTTCAGGTCCCTACAGGATACCGGAGAAGTTGAGTCCTTTGGAATATGTGATTGAAACCCCAAACTGCAGAAGGAAAACCTGTATATGTCACATAAACATGTTGAAGCCGTATGTTGATCGCTCAGTTCCTATTCCCTTGTCCACTCCTGTCCGGCTCCCCGCTGCTGTTGTTAATTTGTCTATCCGTGAATACTCGCCAGAACTCAATGATCTGCACCTTGGGAAAAATTGTTTGCCGTACGCCTGTCTGCCGAACTCTGAAGCACTTAAAGCCCTTTCGGGCAGACTCGCTCACTTACCTCTCGCCGCCCAGTCAGATATTAAGTCAGTGGTGGATAACTTTCCATCCTTATTCGCAGATAACCCCTCGCAAACCCCTGTCCTAGAGCATGATATAGATATTGGAGACCATCCCCCTATCAAACAGCACCCCTATCGCACCAGCCTGCGCAAACTAGCACTCTTGGAAAAAGAAACAGCTTATCTGGTGGAAACGGGTCTTGCCATTCCCAGCTGTAGCCCCTGGAGCTCTCCGTGTCTGCTCATTCCAAAGCCTGACGTTACGCTTAGGTTCTGCATGGACTATAAAAAGGTAAATGCGGTAACCAAGCCAGATGCTTTTCCCCTCCCTAGGATGGAGGATTGTGTCAACTGCATTGGTTCTGTTCAGTTTGTAACAAAGCTCAACCTTCTGAAGGGATACTGGCAGGTGCCCCTTACCCCATGTGCTTCGGAAATTTCTGCTTTCACTACGCCCAACACCTTCCTGCAATATACCATTATGTCATTCGGATTACGTAATGCTCCAGCCACCTGTCCTCCTCCAGGAGGATGACCATCCCATCTGCTTTTTCTCAGAAATTTGTCAGACACCAGCTAGCCTACAGCACAATCGAAAAACGAAGCCCTCGCCCTTTTGCTCACTTTACAGCACTTCAAAGTCTATGTCATTTTCACTGACCACAACCCTCTCGTGTTTTTGAATCAAATGTGAAACACCAACCAGCGCCTCATGTGCTGATCATTAATTATCCAAGCCTTCAATCTGCAAATAGTTCACAAGAAAGGATCTAGTAATCTTGTGGCTGATGCTCTCTCCAGAACCTAATGTGCGCACCCATTTTGTCAACCCTCTTTGTTGTCTTTGATACCTTTTGTGTCGCTTGTGATTGCGAACACCTGTGGGGTTCACACTCGTATGGGGGGGTGTTACGTGCCGTGGGATTTTCTGGGACGTGTTTGTTTCAGGTCTGCCTGCCTATCATTCGCCTTGCTCGTCTCTCCAGTCCGCCCTCTGTTCGTCCACTCCATATCCACGACCCCACCCACATTTTCCCACTTCGTTTCCGTACAGTTCGTCACTTCCGGTTTCCCAATTTGAAAAGCACCGCCATCGGACCATTCCCCAGCTTTGCTCATCCATTTCACTGTGGAATTCTGGATTGTGTATTTGCTTATCGTGTATGACTTTGGATTGTTTTTTGGTTTTGCTGATTATCACTTGTCCCTTTTGTACTTTTGCTGGTTTCATTTTGATTGTTTGGTTATTGATTATTCTGCCCGGTTTTCTGTTTACGATATCGTCTCACCCTTTGGATACCGTCATCTTGGCCTGTGTGCGTGTACCGTGTGTATGAGTTTGATCCGGTGTGTAGGGAATGACTGCCATTTTTGTTTTGCGTGTAGTTTTGGTTCTGTGTGTTTTGATAGGGAGTTAGGGAGAGGAATTGTCTTTTGTTTCCTT
>JAACJT020022537.1:0-33628 GCA_009936485.2 Gymnarchus niloticus | reverse complement strand
GGGTGCACGCACTGCAATAAAAAGCTCATCCTCCAGCCCAGGGTGCACGCACTGCAATAAAAAGCTCATCCTCCAGCCCAGGGTGCACGCACTGCAATAAAAAGCTCATCCTCCAGCGCAGGGTGCACGCACTGCAATGACATGCTGACTCTGTGTACTGTACAAGTGCAATATAAATAGGAAAAATAAAACAATAGGAAGTGAATGTGAGGTACTCCATAATCAGCGTGGATCCATCCAGCAAACAGGATGAACATCAGTCTGTATCCCTTCCTGTTCAGGACTGCAATTTTCTAACATTTTAAATAGCAATAGATTGTAGAATACATTTACACAGAATAATAAGTAGTATACGATGAATATATTATTCATTACGGAGGTATTCATTAGCAGGGTGTTTTCTCATAAAACACCTGAGCCTAATCCATTTTACACTGCCGAATGCTTTTTGGCGTCAAGTCCTGGTTCAGTGGCGGACCGCAGCTCCTCCTTTTGTACCAGCAGCCTTTGGCTTCCTTGCCCTTTAACAACAGCTATTCCCGCTGCTCATCAGATAACTGTAACTGTGCAGGTCATGCTTGCTTGACTAATGGGTAACGGGTCACCTTAACTCTACTAAAGCAGGCTGAATGTCACAGAGGCAGATGACAAGACATATGCTGAAAGTGTGTTTTTCAGATAGTTAAGATCTCAGAAATGACAGTGATGGAGACTAAACAGCCCAGCAGTACAACGATTACTGCTAAGGGCTGAAAGCTAAATGGGGAGCAGTGGGAGTTGCCGACATCTATCACAAATATGGGACAAAAGGCAAGTGCCTTGTCAACCACAGGTTGGGTTCCTGTGTCCCTGTTCTTGGACTAGTGTCTTGTCCAGAGTGTGTATGAGTGTGTGTTCCCATGCTCCGTCATGGACTGGCGTCTTGTCCAGAATGTACCCTAGTGTCCTGTGCTGCCAACAAAGGATTCCAGGTGACCCTGAGCAGGATAAAGAGTTAAAAGATGGATGGATGGCTGGATGAATGGGTTCTGTTGTCTCTCTTTTCATGCACCATAGATAGCTTTGGCTCACAATGAAATAAGCATGTGGTTGTGGGAAGATGTTGACCATGAGTCATTTTTGTGGTTCTGGATTAAAATTTATCACTGAAGCAACTGTGTCTATAAATCAGGCATAAAATAAATTTTAAAATCCTCCAGAAACAATAAAAATGATGAGGACCAGAGTAAGCCACACACTGGCCCCTGAAACCCTTATCGTTTTTCTACTTTAACGTCGTAAGATATTTTCAGAGGTAAAGAATGTCACGGTCCTGTCCAAAGACCTCAGTCTTTTAGAAAAGACTGTGAGACAGAGTGATAAGTCACGCTTGCTCTTCAGGAGTGCATTTTAAATCATCGCTGTTCTGCTGTGTGAAAGCCAGGGTATTTACTTCAGAGAGCAGACTGCTTTCTTCCTCATGAGGTCCTTGTGTTTTTGTTGATGCCATATTTAGGGTATGACCACAGGCGTAACTTTAGGTAAGGATGGTCGGGACACGTCACAACCAGCCTTCGGGAAAAGTTGGATTTATTCCTACCAACTTTTGCATGTGTATAACTGAAGTGAGTTTGCAATTTGTTTTGGTCCCTGCCAATTTCCAAACCAAATGATGCCCCTGCATCTGACAGAGTGTCACATCTATAGTCCTGGAACTGCCGTCCACTACCTTATGTCTTCTGTGAGGGCTTCACTGTTTTGAACCTGTGGTCTGTATTTGGCTGCCTGAGTCATTGTACTTATGTGCTCGTAGTACAGTTACATTTACTCTAAATGACACAAATGAAAGGTACATAAAAGCAAGTATACTTTTAATCTGTAACATTATTCACATATTCTTACTATCTGATAGTGGGCATATTAATTGATGTCATCTCACTTAATATCATTATTTGAGTTTGTTAAATCATATCAGTTTACCCATTCTTCCACTAATTTCCAGTATTGGATTTTCAAGTTGTGTGATGTCAGCCACCAAAGGGGTTAAGTTTGAATGTGACCCTTGAGAGCCCAATTGAAATATTAAAATTGTATCTGCAGATGTTTCTCTTGTTAGTCTAAAATAAAAAATAAGTCAATCAATGTATTGAATCAAGTGCAGAATGCATTCTTCATTTGAGACTTATTATGAGGCTTTAATGGGCCTCTAGTTAACCATCACAAAGGCAATTAAAATGTAATATTCATTTGCAGGGTAGCTACCTGCTAAGTACCATGAAAGTAGGCCAGCCAAACAGACATAGCTGAGACATAATTGGCTTCAAAAAGCATAAGAGGACTGAAGAAGCTAAAATCTTTCAGACCTTTTTATTCTTCACAGTATTGAAATATGTTTTGCTGTTCTGGCTTGCCTAGATATTAATCATGTATTATTTATATTGTGTGATGAGAACATGAATGCAGTTTTTGATTTGTTTAAATCGTGTTCGCGTTGTTTGGTCTACCTACTCTATCTTCATCCCACAAATCTTGAACCTCCATCCATCCATCATCACTTAAGTTCAGGGCAAGTTGTTTTTCATGAACCCTGGGTGTCATAAGGTAACACCACATCTTTTAGGAGTCCCTGATACGGCGTCATCTTCCGATGCTTTCCGTGAGTGATCTCTCCTCTATGAACTGACAGCACGTTTATGCGGCTCCTCTTTGCAGATGTACCCGTGCAGCAATGACAAGGAGTGCAGTGTGGGAAGCTACTGCCACGTCCCGCATGGGGGTATCGCCCACTGTGCCAGCTGCCGGAGGAAGAAGAGGCGCTGCCAAAGAGACAGCATGTGCTGCCCTGGCAACCTCTGCACCTACAGTATGTGTGGCCAGCCGGGCGTCTTTTGGAATTGGTCATGTGACCGCAGCAGGTCCTTGAAGATGCATATCAACCAGTAAATTCATGATTTGAGGTGCTTATTGAGAAGGTTTAAAGATAAATTATTTCAAGTTCAGATCTTGTTTCTATGTTTGTTTGAATTATTATGGTTTATGGTCATTCCATCCAACCAGGACCACAGAGTAGCATGCAGACAGAAAGTGACAAAAAGGAGGGGCTCACAACCACTTAGTGTAAGAACAGGACAGTCGAATACAAGGAGGGGGTTGACTTAAGACCATGTATACACATGATGACTGAGTGTGTAACCAATGGATAATACAGAGTGTAGCTGCAGAGAGCAGTACAATAAATACCAGTCAATACAAATACAATGAATACAATCAATACTCAGCCAACAATAGATAGCAAAGTGACCAGTGCCAGTATGGGAGAGAGTCAGGGAAAGACTCTTCCCTCTGTGGCTATAAGCTGGAGCTGGGAAATTGGTGCCAGTTCTCCTACAACTTCGTCATCCCTGAAGGTTTTATTAAGGCAGAGGGACCAGATGGCTACAGTGCTAAACTGACGGTTGTGAGGACCGGTTTAGGGCTACACTGACACCAGCTTTACATCATACATTGCCTGGCCAGGCCGTAAGGTGGCTGGGCATCCATTTGAACTCAGCATCAGTACCAAATGAATCTGCTTATGGGTGCCATCTGGACTTCGATGCCCAGCTTCAATAATTTGACCCTTCTGTCATAACTGTCATAATTTTTTCTGGTCTCTAAGAGGTCTGGAAATCTCAGTTGTGGCCCTGTATTCTCAAACCCAGAAAATACAGAGTTTCTAACATGCTTGGCTGGGAGAGTCGAATGCCATGCTTCACACAGCCGGTCAATTATTACCAGATCATTTTAGCACTCTTGGCTGTAGGCTTCTCAATGATCTCTATTCATATGTTTCATACTTGACAGTGACATTATCTGTGCTTGGATCTGCAGATGTTTGCCTCCCCATCTCGGAGACTGTCCTGTCTCCCCAAATCCCAGCACTGGAAGATCACAACAAGCTTTCAACTAAAGGGAGTAACTGGAAAAAGATCAGGAAAATGAAGATTTCCATTGCCAAAGGTTAGGCGTACAGTTTGTCTTTAAGCATCTGGCATGGATACGAGAATACCTCAATTAAGGGGAAAAATATGATTTCAAATGCAGGGTCCCAGTGATATATTAAAGTAATGAAAAGAATGATCGTTTTTATTTGGGACTTTGTGTTTAACGCAGCACAATGTAAAACAGAGAGACTGAATTTTCAGACCCTGGTAAACATAAGGCACATAACCACAACTGGCTTACTCCAAAAGTCCCATCATGCTGTGGATCTGTCCATCTTTTAGGAAGTCAAGCAGTAGAACCCTTGAACCTCAAAAAGCTGTTTATCTGAAATCTAATTTAATATGGACTACACATTTCATTTTTTACTGTGCTTAAGGAGTGATTATATTACTGCAATCTGCATAAAGTAAAAGATATAAATATTTGTAGATTTTTTGTTTTCATGACTTCCAAAGCAGGCGTTGTATATGCTGTTCCGGATTAGGGATGTGCCAGTCTGATATTCAGTATTGTTATCAATCCCAATACTGACCAAAAGCACTGGCGAGCCTGGCTTCGTATTGCTAGACCAGGTTTTTGTTTTGTAATTGTTCTTTTAGGGGATTAGAGTACTTGTTTCACAGTTTGAGCATTTTTAGATGGCTATATTACATTTGACACACAGATGGTTTAACAGCTGTTTAAGCAGAAAAAAAGATCAGATTATCAGATCAGTATTGGCTGATATTTAAGTTTGTGTTGTCATTATCAGAGATGGAAAAAATGGAATGGAGCTTTCCTTAGTTCACACCAGGTACTTGTTATAGGGTCTCTAACGGATTCATGTTGAACACCAGGTCGCCCTGGCACTGAAAATTCCCAGCAAAGATCTGCATTATAGAGGCTAAGCTAATTCGACAGAAACACTGGAATTGAGGCCTCAAGGCCTGGGGAAACACCTTAGGGGGGAGTGGGGAAACCCTCTAACTGAATGGAAGCTTCCTATGCAGATTAACATCTATACTAAATGTTTTCTTAGCTAATTATTACTTTCAAGTAATAATGTGAACCATATGACGGAAATATCACATAGCTGGGAAACACAGAAAAGGCCTTTCTGCTGAAAAAGCCACATCTTCAGCCATAAGCTGCGTTACTTCTGGTAGCTTTGATTTGATATTTATGCTGAATTCTCGACCAATGCTTTTGGACCAATCTATCATGACACATGACGACATGAAAAATAACACGTATAAAATTGAGCTCTGACAACGACGAAGCATAAACTAAGTTATATTGTTAAGTTGTAAGCTTATAAAATACAAGAAATATCATCAATCTAAGATAAGAGAGACAGATATGAAGTATAAGCAGTGCAGCTGTTGTGACTGTCCTTTTAGCTTTTTCACAGCACAGCTGGTTTAGACTGTTACACATACCCGTTGGTGACATGAAATGAACACTAGACTTCTGTAGATACAGCACATAAAATGATAGATAACACTTTTCACCTGACAGGTCATGAGGGCGACCCCTGCCTACGCTCCTCCGACTGCACGGACGGCTACTGCTGCGCTCGCCACTTCTGGACTAAGATATGCAAGCCGGTCATGCGGCAGGGCGAGGTGTGTACGCGGCAGCGCAGGAAGGGCTCCCACGGCCTGGAGCTCTTCCAGCGCTGTGACTGCGCCAAGGGCCTTTCCTGCAAGGTGTGGATGGACAGCACCTCTGGTTCCAGTTCCCGGCTCCACGTGTGCCAGAGGCCGTGACGGAGGAGGGGAAGGAAAGAGCGAAAAGTACAAAGGTGCCACCTGGTTTGAGCTGGGGGGGGACCTGGACTCAGTCGGCCTGGCCGAGTGGCGGTGCCAGTGGAATGTTGCGGAGCCCGCTGAGTGAACTCGTTTGTGCATGGCCTCCGCTCAAAATGACGCATTTGCTGTGAGTTCCTGTCAAAAGTGACACCCCAAGATCTGTTATCGCAAGCCATGTGCGTAGTAAACGGTCATGGAAATTGGCTTCCTTTGGTGTTCTGCTTCATGCCGTTACACGTTAAGCGTATGTTACAGGACTCGTGTCCAATAGCATGTGTCTCTTCGTTTTGCTGCATTTTTCTTTGCGAAAGTCAGAAAGTGCAAGCCTCCGCGTGGTCTTTGGGATGACACCCTGAAGCATGGGTGCTGAGTGGGTCGGGATAAATCTAAAGCCGGACTGTCGACGTGGCACATAGCTCGGTGACTGTGAGCCAATAATTACAACTCTCACTCTGAGTGTTAAGTGGAACAAACCTTTGGGTTACACTTCACCCATTTCCGGTATTTCTCTTACCACTGTGACAGGTGACACGTATCGCCAAACAACTGTCATCCTGTCACAGCACATTACGACACTTTTGACGATGTTACGATAGCAGATATTATAAATGGAGTGAAGAATTTTTAACACGAGTCGTAAAAAGGTGTGCAACTTAAAATGGTCAGTGAAGAGCCTGAAACGCTGAAACAAAGTCATACTGCTTTTGGTCAGAGTGAGAACATCTAAAACTAATTAATGGAACACTCCGGCATTATTGACCAAATGAGCAGTGGCATGGTTATAATCGTCTTCTGAGGGGCTTTATTTCTCCAAGCTGTGTGTTGCTGCGGTCGCCTGTACTTTTGTTCCGACTCTTTGTGTTGCTTCAGAACTGTCCGCATAAAGCCACAATACTTTGTCACTGGAGCAGAACAGAGAAGGACCTCAGAAGAACCAGCTTAAAGTACCATCTGTGGGACAGGAGAGGAATTCGGAGACATGTGAGATGTCTGTGGATATGCTTTAAGGGACTCGTGCAACCAATAAGCACATGTAAAATAAAAAATCATATTGTTTTTCTTACCAAATATCGAAATGGTACATTTCTTATGAAGGATATCGGGAATGACGTTTTTCCCTAATGCAGCAGATGCTTGATTTATGTAATTTATTGATGTCATATAAACTGTCTGTAAGATACTGTCTATCTGTGAAACACTGCAGTGTTCAGTAAGCTGTTTCGACTCTTCATTTATTTTGGGACTTCAGTGATGGTTGTTCATAACCTGATGTTCTTAGAATCAGTGTGATCATAATCAATATTTCCCAAAAATTCCTAGTTCATTATCGTTGCTTTTATTGAATCTCAGAACTTGTGCATATAATCGCTTTTAATTTGTTGATGGAAATGATCTGAAAAATTCTACTGATTTCTCTATATTGAGGAATTGGAAATGTATTTTTTAATGTGGTGATTTATAAATGAATATTACCTTTCCATGTAATTCCATATAACATTGAGTTGTATTCCATTTTCTGTTTTACAATGAATTATTTTTCAAAATGTATTGTACATTTTAAACTTTCATCTCATATTACTTGGTTTTTCCTTTAAACATAATTTAACACAGTAGGGAACCGTTTATTTTTACTATGAGAATTTTTCTGAAAAAGTTGAGTATTTTGAGCTGTAAAAGGTTTGTTTAATAAAAATATTGTAAGAATATATTTTTCTTATACAGTTGGGCAGAACAATAGCACTTCCTTTTGAATCATTTCTATTGTAGACCTAACAAAAATTTATAGTTTTAATGAAATTTGTATGTCTATTAATGAATAAAGAAATTGTAATTTCCGTATATTAAGTTCAGTTTTTATTTTTGTTATTCTGATGAATGGGTGTATAATTCAGGAATTGTAAGTACTCCACATCAAGACACTGAAGTTCACCACTATTCAAAGAAGTGATTTTAGTTGCAAAGTTTTGTACAATCCTCTCATTTCTAAGCAAGATGAAACGACATTGTATGGCGAAAGGTATTTCACACACGTGTAACAGTGGAATTTATTTATGACCAGAGGCAGAGATGCTGCCTGAATAGCCTTAGATTCTTGATTTTTATCAGTTGAAGTAAAATAGCTTGCTTAGTTAGGTCATCGGGATTTCTCAGAAACAGGCATTTTTAGGCAGGACTGGGCAGTTTAACTAGTTTCAGTAGGGTATAATCCCTGTGAAATTTATATAGTTTAGGTAACAATGAGTGAGCTAAAGAACTGTTCAAGTAACACAGCCATAGGAAATATTTTCAAAGGCACTAATGAAGTTCCAGGTTAATGTTATTTTTTTATTGTCGTAAGAAAACCTTTTCAATTCAGAAGCATGGCATGTTTTGAATAGCGTTTTCGGCAGATGTATTCCTAAGCAGGTATGCCAAGCACAGGGCATGGCAGTGATCAGCTTTCTCAAAGATACCAGCACTTAAAAAAAAAAAAAAATGCAGTTCTGGAGGGCCTATCTTTCTTGTTCCCCTAAGATTCAGTGTTGTTTACTACGGTGGCCCTGTAATGCAATGAAATGCAGAGTACAATACATTCACAATTCTTGTTGTTTTTGCTGATGTTTTGAAAACATACTTGCTCCAGACCACCGGGGGCAGTATATGTTGCGTGTCAATGATGTAAGATCTCAGTATAATTAACAACAGGGGGAAATGGGACAGTGTAAATGTATTTAAGTACTATTCCATATGAAAGCCTTTAACATCTCCACCTCAGCAATATGTGAATTTAGGTTTAGGGTCCACCTGAAAATCTGTAGATAATCATACACTTCCAAATGAGTTTTCAGTGGTAGTGTTTTCTATATTGTATTTTAAACCATTCAGCTGTAACTGAACGAAGGCTGCTGAGTAAATGGCAGACCCAGGTGCTCTGACCCCAAGCTACACTCTCACAGGTATGAGTGCGTGTCGCATGGAGAGCAGGATGGGAATGTGAAACATACCTGTTTTTGTACTTGTACAATGGCCAATAAAGTCAGTTTAATTTCATTAATGGTTGATAAGTGACATGATGAAGAACAACAGGCATTGAAGGATTGAGTCGAGATTCTGTGTTCTTTTAGCTGTAACACGCATCCAGCCTGCCTTGCCAAGTGAAATGTGTCATTGGGTATCAGCAAGTTCGCACAACACATGGCTGGAGAAAACAGACTTCTTCCCCCACATAAACAATGCAGTCATAGTGATGATCCCGGATGTACGGAGTTCCCTCTGTCCAGGCCAGACATCAGAAATGCATTGTCAATGCTCAAGCTGGCCCTACTGCAGCCAGCTTTAGTCAGAGAAGAACAAATTGCAATTCTGCCAAAGGATGAGGCATCTGGTTATAGATTCTGAACATTATTCTGAACAATAAACAGGCCCTTTTTATTTTATGCATTCTTGCAGCAATCTTTGTGCCTGATTACTACTGAGTAATATAGCGTAATGTATTGTATGAACATCTCAATACTTAGTTGCTCATTGTTATTATTATTATTTTTTGCTGTGGTTACACACACCAGATTGGAGGAAAGAATAGCAGAGTGGCACAGACAAGACAGAATGCAGTTTTCTTTATTAGTTAAGCCACTGTGCAAACGTCATAAGCTGTTTTCGATGGAGATGGATACAGAGAAGCCCATGCCACCCAGTCTAACACCATTTCCTTTATTTGCTCTGATTTTCATCTCAGCCTGAAAGAATTGAAAAAAGTCTTCATGTGAAGATGTTAGCGTAGGTAAGACTGACAGTTTCTAGCATATAAAAAAAACTAGAAAAACATCAGCACATTGGGCATATGGTAAGTAAAGCCACAGTATGACAGCTAACACAACAGAGGAAATCGTCTTTGGAATGCAGAATTCCACGGAACTGCTAACCCTCTTAATTTCCATAGTCTGTATTCCATGAGGGCCCAAGCATGCAAAAGAAAAAACACTCAACTTAAAGGTACAAGAACGAGGCTGAAGGAGTTTAGGGAAGGCAAACCTTTGTGTATGAACAAGCAACAAAAGAGAAAAGATGCTTCGATCAAACTACCTTCTTTATTTGCTGGATGGTCAATGTTACAGTGACAGCCCCAAAGAACACTGCACAAGCTTCCAAAAAATGAACACTTAACCGAATACCACTTATAACTGCATTAATCTGACCCGCCGTCATACAATATCCATCCTTTTATTGTCTCCACTCTGAGTCCGCCCACTTCAGGTCAAAGGTTACCACCGACTAAACATTAGTGCCCTTGCACACAAAAAAACACTACACCACTTTTCCTTTCGGTTATCAATAAATATAGAACACAATTATACAATTGTGGAGTGCACAAAGCATTTGCAAACCTAAAAACTTAAAATGAGACACCATTCCACCCTACAGTTCCTCTCAAAGTCAAGAAAAGCGATCGTTCAAATCAGACCCATATGGAATTCATTTCCTGACGCATTGATATGCATCGGGGCAGGTGATCAATTGCCATGGCAACAGGAAAATCCCAAACCATCAGTTTCAGTCCTGTGCTTAGGCAATATGTTGTTTGGTATGTTTCAGAGGGTTTGATCTCTTGTCCCAATTCTCGTTTGGAAACTAATAGCCAAATGAATGTGGAAATTGAAAATGAAGTGTGAGTAAAGCTTTTAACTCCGACAATGAAATGTCAAAATTTTAATAGCATAACATGTGCCTCTCATAACAAGTTCAGTGGAATGATGGCAAGGGAACACGTTGTACAAATTTCTTTTCTAGGAAAATCAAATCAAAAACATTTGATGAGATGTAGTGGGTAATAGAGATTACACTCGGTGACTCACGCTTTCTGACGAAAGCAAGCATTCTAATGTCGGGAATCCAACACCAGAACAACCTGTCAGATCACAACTGCCAATCAATCGGGCGTTACGCAGGAATGCCTGCATCCTTGTACCACTGGTGCTAAACAGCAACAGGCATCGTCTGTGCAGCCAGTGGGGTGAGTTTCCTGAAAAGTCCTCCAGGGATCCCCCGTGCATTTGGACAGCTGCCATTTTCTTTGATCAAAGCCAGGATTAAAAAGCTTGACATAACCTTGCAGCAACTTTGACTTCAGATACATCCCGAAGAAATGCATCAGCCAATGTACAGCAACAAAATCTGCAGCTCATCAATGTCGAAAGTGCGACTGTACATCCGACACCAGTGCAACAAATGTTTTATGGTGCTGATATATGCCAAAGTACAGTACAACCTACAACCATTACATCAAAGACATTCATAATGAGGGCACCTGGCACAAATGCTCTCAAATCAAAGAGACGTCTCTGGGCTTCCTTTTAGATCACGGTCCTATCACTGATTCGGAAACACTGTACGTTTCATTCATTTTGGCGATCTATGGTCTGTGTTGCATGGGGTTCCTCTGGTTTCTGAGCTTTCCCCCCACAATACAAAGACAACTACTTAACTTACTGGCACTTCCATATTGCCCATAGTGTCCATATATGTGCCCAGCGATGGACAGGCATGCTGACTCAAGTATACCCCCGCCTTGTGCCCTTTGCTGCCAGAAAAATGTCCCAAACCCTTCATAATCCTGACCAGGACAAGCTGCTGGAGGGTTGATGTATCAATGAATTAACTAGTTTGAAAACATCATGACAATTAATCATTGAAAACTAACTCATGAAAAGTGTAAAATTGGAAACAATAACCAGTCTAACACTTGAAAAGAATAAAGATAAAACCATAATTTAGACCACAGCATTAAAAATTTGCAGAGAATTAAGCCTTTTCAAAATCATTGAAGATTTCCATCACGTATACTGTAGGTTCATGAAATACCAGTACATGATTTCAGTACAGTATGCCCATAACTGCTTCCCTGAGCATTATGGAAGTAAAAAACATTTAAAGTATGGCAAACAACTTTCTGAGAAGTTGTCTGTGAAAACATGTTTTCTGAGATCTCGAGTTTAATTCACTTAATCCTTAATTTTACATTAGAGCTGTTTCTGCTCACAGCATGTCCCTTTAACTCTGTAAATCCAAAATTAATCTTAATCTTTCTTAATCTTTATTTAGGTTACTTTTCAAACTTTCACATTGTTTTCAGAAATGTATTCTTTGTTGTCAAGCTTATCACATTCTTAGATATTCATGCAGTCAGAGGTCTTTGGTCTGTCCCTCTCAAACACATCTTAATGCTAATTAAGCATGTGATTGAATTTGACTATACAGATAAAATACATATTCGTTCCTTTGGCTCATAGAAACAAAAAGGATGCCTTTCCAGCAGGAAGCCAAAGATCTGTATGTCGGACACTGAAAGTTCACATCTTTGTGTTCAAATTTGATCAGTAAATCAATAATTTGACCAATATGTAAAATTCAGGTATCTGTTTATTTTTAAATAAATTTTGCAGAGTGAAATGATTTATAGGTTAAAATAGTTTAAACAAATCAGTGTAAACTGGTCTGTAACTGTGGTAAGTCTATTGCATGGTTGAGGTAATCCAGGCGCCTATACCAGGAAGGACAGGAGACTAGCCAGGGGACTCCTGAATGTAAACGTGTGGGTAAACATGAAGGACACAGTCAGTGCAGAAGTACGGGCAGACAGGAAAGACGCAGTCAGTGCAGAAATGCTGAAAGACACATGAGTCAGACATTCAAATAAATAGAAAATGTATCTTTGAGGAAATTAAACCTGGAATCAAATTGTACAGAATACATCTATTTCACCCTCATCAAGAAACAGTGCATGAAGTTAGATGAATGGATGGACGTGTTTATTCTAGTGAAAGTGCATTTTGCATAGGGCATAAATTCAAATGAATTTGACTTTGATTTGCTAAAAAGAAAACTGTCAGAAAAGTTAAAAACATAAACACAGTTCAAAGTATTGTTTGACAGGCCTCTGAATTAAAAGAACAAATATGCACTATGGTGCAGGTGGAAAGGCCTGGAGAGCCATCTTTAAACAAAACAGACAATATGGGCACTGTTTGCTGTGGTCTGTGTTTTCCACTGCTTTAAATAACCAGCTCTGTGACAATGAGGTGATCTGTGCTGTGGTTACATCAATCATTTATCATAATATTCATGAAGCACCTTTTGAAGGCACCATAAAGAAAAGGATATTGTCGACCTAAACAAAGCCTGAATTTCAGGCTAAAGTGTATTATTTCACTATGCTCAACTTCATTTGCCATACTCTACCTGCTCATTTGGGCTGTAACCACAGATAGCTTGAGGTTTATTTGTAATGAACGTGGGAGAAGGGCCGGTTTTTAATGGGGTTAAGACTGCGTTGACATTGCAGAGTAACATGCACACCTCTGAATTTAATGTGTTTATGATTAAGTGTCAAACCATTTCCCTTGTTCTTGACGATGAGCAGTAAACATACAACCACGCTGTTCACATGGAAACACGCTTGCCTCCCTATGCTGTTAAATAATTAAGTGCAACATGAAAAGCTAAAATCAATAGCAATGAGTGAAGCGATGTGGTAAACTGCCATTCTAAAACATTATTTTAAAAATCCTTTCGACATCACTAGCATTAAAAGTTCATCTTTACTGCTTCTGTTTTATGGGTTCTTCCAGATTGGCAGGCTCTGTATTAATATAATGCCCTTTCTATGTAGGTATAGCAGATATGTATGTCTGCATAAGATAGCAACACTGTTGCCTCGCAGCCTTAATGTGTTCTGCCATCTCCTCTGTGCAAAATGCTTACTGAAAATGGATGAATGCCTCAGAACACGAGTTACTCAAAGTAATATTTGTACTAATCCAAATCTCTCAAAATTAACTGCATTGATTGCTAAAACATTACTGAATCCTGATACTTGACAGTGATTCTAGCTAAGGCCTGGTTGTTTATTTGAGCTAGCCTTTAGCTACTTGGCTGCTTAAGTACTGATGGTAGTTTTGTTACTTGTTAGCAGTAGTCCTTGGTATTGCTCTGGCTTGCTGTTATTATATTGAACCTGCAGCTGTGTTTAGCTTAAACAACAGAGCAATGTGCTAAAGGACATGTGTCATAGCTTCTTAGTAGTGACGTTATACGTCCGACCTCCAGGGGAATTCATATCCACCTCACAACGAACAGACCCTTCTATCATAGAGCCAGATTATGCGTCTCATCTAAAAAGCCACAAACCATACTTCAAAGCATGTGTTACACAGAAAGAATGGCTATTGAGTAAGATTAAAATGTCTAACATACTATGAATTTACATCAAAAGAAAAAGACCTACAATTAAGCTTTACCAGATTACCATCTACCAAGGAAATTTCTTACAAAACTTCAGATATTTACTGAGGTAGGTGGAAATACAATTGAAAACAGTTGCATCGGCTGGGCAGTTGTTTTCTAAGGAGACTGAGTGTTACAACCCCAGAACTGTTGAGCACTGATGCATCTTACTGTGGTACCTGCAGAGCAGTACTGACGGTTTTAGTCTCGTTCGTGAACCACACTGACCTCGAGATCCTGTTTGGGCTCCAAGCTCATCATCCCTCATCAACTGCAGTGAATTAGAATTTCAGTGGAACATTTAATGTGATTGGCATTGTTCTTGTTAATCGGTATTTTTTATTCCTTCCATAAAACTTCTGACTGTTCATGCTGGTGAGGGTCAGTGCCTGGGTGACAAGGCTGAGGTATACCCTGGACACAATGCCAGTCCATTGCCATGCACAACCCTGGAGGTGTGAGGCAAAAGTGCTATCCACTGAGCCACTGTAACCCCCAGGAGACTGTTCACGATTGTCTTCTGAAGGACGTGTTGTAGATGCTGTTCACAATGGTCTGTGGCGAATTTATGTGGAACACCTTGTCACCCTGGGATTTAAAATTCTCGTGTTGCAAACATACATTATAGAGGCTAAATCTACTGGATAGAAACCCTGGGTTTTAGGCCTCAGGACATGTGGGAAACACACACACAATGATACACTATGAGCAATTCAGAGATACCAATTAGCCCACATGCATGTCTTTTTGACTGCGGGACGAAACTTGAGTTCCTAGAGGAAACCCATGCAACACGAGAACAACATACAAGGTCCACACACACAGAACAGAGATGGGCCCCCAGCCCTGGAGGTGTGATGTAACATTACTACCCACTGAGCTCACATGCAGCCCATAATAGTCTTATTTTTTGTTATTCTCTTTGTAATGCAATCCCATTCAGAGTCTACACCAATCTTCTGCCCCGTGCTTCCTGGCATAGGCTCTGTGACCCAACCCGTGACCCTGACCAGGACAGATGAGTGGAAGGTGGATGGATGACTGTGTAAGGTATTTGGTCCAGCAAGAAGATCACTTCCTGCTGGACCGGCATCATCGCTACCAGTAGAAAGTGTTTTGAGGTCTTCTGTACGTGCACTGCAGGCCTGTTTATGTGCCTCCTGGCTCTCCAGGTGTCCCATCCCGCTGTGCAGCCTACCTCTCTGGGCTGTACAGAAAAAAGACGTGGCAACACTCCCCATCCAGTGGTGTCTCATGCATTATACGCTGGGCGATGATGTCCAAATTCAGTGTGAGGAGACGGCGACTATACTGCTTTCACGGACCATAAGGGAATTGGGGAAAACACGCTTCTTGATTTCCTGCATGCTGGAAGACTCCCTACGGTTGTTGACTGAACAGAAAAACAAAAATGCCATCCGTATCAAGGCACTCGTCTTGTAGTCTTTGTTGGCGATGCGCAGTGTGGTGTGATTTAGTGTTGACCGATGCACTGAATTATTATTTTTTTGTTGTTAAACGTGGTAAGATGAATAAGTCACATCCATAAGTGATGTAACCTTGGGTAATAAAATCTATACGATACACTCAGTGACTGCAATCTGCAGCTTCTGGTGAAGATTGTAATCAAATCTCTTTGAATGAGGCAGGGAGTTGGAGATGGCTGGTTCCCAGACAGATTAATTGTAGGATTTTATACGTGTGCAATTTTCTGAAGACAAGTGAATGTTAACACTATTTACCATACAAAATGTAATGTAATGAAACATTTAACAGCAGGCTCTGCGGTTGACTGCGTTTGAATTCCCAGGGGATAGCAGTAGTTTACTGTTGTCATGAACTCTTTTCAGAAGCTGTCAAAAGAATCCATTTTTGCATTTATTTCACTTATTTCCTAAAAATCTTTTTAACCAAACCTTCCAGCTGGTTCTGATGGGCGTCAGTGTTAGTTAAATGAAGGCATGTCTGTTTCCAGCACAACTTATATCTCTGGAATAGAGAGCATTTAAAGGTACACATTGTAATTATTTCCATGCAAAGCCTTTATCTTTATTGTTAACAGAAACCAGAGCACAGAGCTCTACATTGTCTTAATATCTTTCAGGATATCAAGGGCATTTTCCTAAAGGACAGTCCGGCCTGCCATACATTTGCCCATTGTTCCCGACTCCTCCTGTTCCCAAGAGGAGAATTCTTTCGGTCTAAATCTTTTCTTTCCTGTTCTGTACCATTACTCATTTATTTCTGTGCTTTGTCAATACGTGCCGCTCACGGAGGTGAAAGGGCTCATCTCTATTGTCTACTCATAGTTGGTCGAATGTATAGTTTGCACATCTAAACAAAAGAAAAACAATACCATTATCTCTGTGGTGAATCCATAAGCTCTTCTTTTCCCACCCAGGCCACATTAAGACCTTTAGATGATACAGTGAAGTATCACACATCAGTAGGACTGAAACATTCTACATTTTATTTGACCATATACATTATTCTGTATGTATTACAGCGTATGGAAGTACCGTGCTATACACTCAGCATCTGGCAAATATGATTTTTTAAAATATTTATCTTAGGATTGCAAATGATCCTAAATCTCTTATTTTTCTGTAATCCTGCACAATTCTAAAACTACTACTGAGTTCAGTTGTAGTTCAGAGGCATCTGAAATGCAAACACAAAATCGCTTCTTGGTAGGTCAGAATGAGACTGTTCATTATAAGCCAAACACACTTATGTATGAGGAATTAGTCTTGGTGTAATGATCTCAGGCACAAGACAAAACAAAGACAACAATAAATACGTTAAATTAAAACAAGTGACAACAGAAGAAGACAAAATCTGTGAATGAATCATGGAAAAATAAGCTAAAACAGCACATTATGATACTGTTTGTTATTGCACAGCTTAAATCAGACATGTTTTATGTGCCCCGCAGCCTCTCTAGTAAAACGCATTGCAAGTGGCCGGCAGACCTACGATCCGTTGCAATTTTTCTTTTCACCCAATGGTGGCAGCACTCCCAAATTAGGCTATTAATATGTGACACAGCAATCTTGCTTAAGGTGGCCCAAAAATGCACAAACATTTGTCTACAACAGAAATGTTCCAGGCCACAGGGGGCATCATACATTGGGAGTAATTTAGGGACTTGTTCTGCAATAAAATGTTTTTCTTTTTCTTTATCATGGTGAATGGGGTGAACGTGTGGCCCTCTGTATTTCGATGAAAGTCAATCTGGCTCTCTTTTAAATCATTTTGGACACCATTAGCTTAAGTGGTAATACTATTGCACACGTCCATTGGTGACATGGAATGTACATTAGAGTGGAATAACTACATGAACTGAAAAAGTATGGTCGGTAAGCACGTGATTCCAGTCCAATCTAGTACTGAAGGTCCACTATCAATTTGTGGATTGACTGAAGATTTCAGCTGCACCAGTTAAGAAACTGTTACATTGTTGAGTTGTTTTTGTTGACCATAGGTGCTTTCTGGAGGGTAGACTTGTCTCAGTTGTGAAAGGTCAGAGATTTGCTGGTCTTCATCCTGACCCTGTCAACGTAAGGAAGACAGAGTGCAACAATGATTTTCTCAGCTGAGTGACTTGTGCAATGGAGGTTCTGAATGCCATTTGTTGTAGCTGGTCTAAGCCACATTATTCCTGAGGATGAGAGGATGGACTCGATGAAGGCAGTGTAGAATTGGATCATCAAAGCCTGCAACAAGTTGAATTTCTTCAGCTGCTGAAGAAAGCACATCCTCTGGTGAGCTTTTCTGTTGACCCGGATAGGATTGCTGCTCGAGCGGGCCCATTTCCTCGGCCAAAAACCAATCTGGTTTGCCAGGTAAACACTCCATTATAATAGCAATCTGCCATAGCTCATGCACCCCTGCCTTTTAAAGGTGAGGTGATGTGCCATTCTGATTGGTTTATTGCATGTTACGCCCCCAAAACACCCCTCTGAATAATTAAGAGAGTTAGGACAACCTTTTTGTGCCTTGCGCTGCGTGAAGTCTGTTTTTTCCGCCGTTCAAATAGCAAAATGGATTTGGACACACCCATAAATGTTACTTGCACCTTGCACTTTATGCTTGGTGTTAGATCATCAAAATAGAGCTCTGAGAGTTTCTCCTGTGAGCTGGAAAAAAATACCCTATCATATTTCACCTGCTTAGTTTAACTTCGACCATATACCGCAAGTCTGGAGTTCTCCGATACAAATGTAAGTAGGATACCAAGGGCTCTATTTTGAGAAGTGTAGGCTAGTCACAAGATTGGCAGAGAAGATTGAAGAGTTAAAGAGACGTGTCCAGATGTTACTTGAGATTCAGAAAACCGAGAGATTCATAGATTCAGTGTTAGCGCCTCCAGATATGTCCGTGGCAGGTAGCTTGTCTCCCCCGGCTCCAGCATTAGAGCCTTTGCAGCAAGCAAATGGGTGACAACTTGGTGGTGTAGTCGCAAACCAAAGCCAAACCCTCATTGGCACCATTCACCTGTTCACGTTTCCAACAGGTTCTCCACCCTCAGTGAAGCACTTACTGAGTCTCCTGTTAAAAATGCTCTGGTAATTGGCGATTCTATTTCATGAAACATGAATATACCGACGCCTACGACAATAGTCAATTGTACTCCAGGGTCTAGGGCGACCAACATAACCTGCAAATTTAAAAGTGCTGGCTGGTAGTAAACGTAGGTTCTCTCATATCGTTATTTACATTGGCACTGATGAAGTCCGGCTGAAGCAATCAGAGATCACGAAGATGAATTTCATAGCGGTGTGCATGCTTGCGAAGCAGATGTCCAAGTCAATAATGTGCTCTGGTCATATTCCCACTGGACGCGGCGATGAAATTTACAGCAGATTATCATCGCTGCATCGTTGGCTATCAGAATGGTGCCAATAAATGATGTAGGTTTAATAGAACTGGAGGATTTTTTCGGGCCAGCCTAGACTTTTGAAGAGAGATGGAATATTCACCCTACGTGGCCAGGTACCACTCTCTTGTTGAAAAGCATAGCTAATAGTCTTAGTGAAAAATCTTGACTAACCAGAGCCAAGTCCAGGCTGCAGACTCAGATTAACTGACCGTCTGCTAGCTGTCACCTGAGGTTCATAATATTGAGACTGTGTCTCTTTCCCGCACTTTTAAATCAGAGAGGACTATCCCACAACAATGTCTGCTTTGATAACCTGATAAATATCAAGTTATAACTGTTGTCACAAAGTACCTGTGAGGTCAGGGTGAAGTTGGGCCTCCGGAATGTGAGGTCTTTGACCCCCAAAGCATTGCTTATAAACAATATCATAACTGACTCAAGTCTTAGTATACTTTGTTTGAGGGAAACCCGGCTTAAACAAGATGACTATGTAGCGCTAAATGAGTCTGCCCCTCCTGGGTACACCTACAAACACAACCCTCATCCTAATCGGCAAGGTGGTGGTGTTGCTGCAATATTTAAATCTAGTCTTGCTGTTTCTGAGAAGCTGTGATACAAATTTAGCAAATTTAAAATCCTGATCCTTACTGTCAGCTCATGTGCTTGTAACTCACCACCGTCGCTTACTCTTATCGTTTATAAACCACCTGGGCCGTATAGCAGTTTTTTTCAAGAGTTTTCTGACTTCCTGTCTGATCTAGTTGTTACTATTGATGAAGCTGTAATTGTTGGGGATTTTAATATCCACATGGAAAATGACTCAGATCTTTGCAGTATGGCATTTGCCTCTCTGCTTGAATCTGTTGGTGTTGTACAGAATGCAGTAGGGCCTACTCACTCAGGTAACCACACTCTAGACTTAATTCTCAACCACAGTATCCCTGTGGAGCATGTGTCCATCCTCCCTCTAAATCCTGCAGTTTCAGATCACTCTCTACTAACATTTGAAGTACTGCTGAGATCTGCTACTCTGCCTGTCTCCAAAACGATTGTTAGTCACTGTATTACTCCCTCACCTGCTATTGCTATCTTTAACAGGCTTCCCCAAGCGTTCTGCAAGATTGGTAAGCCCACAAATGAATCTGAGCATGAACAGGTATCGATAAATATTGATCACTCACTTTGTAGCAGTCTTGACTTGGCTGCTTCTCTTAGGAAGAAAATGCTTAAAGATAAGAAATATGCTCCTTCGTATATTGACTATACCCATGTAATTCGAGCATAAATGACACTTGTCAAACATGGAGGTTTTCAAAATTGCATGGAAAGATAATGTTTTAAAGTACAAACGAGGCCTAATCACAGGTACATCCAGATATCTTTCCCGGCTGATAAACAATAACAAAAGTAATGCTAGGTTCCTGTTTGATTCCGTGTCTAAACTAACTAGGAATCATTCTGAGGTATACCCAGAGATTCCAACCTCTCTCAAAAGCAACAAATTTTTGGCATTCTTCAATGGTAAAATAACTAACATCAGAAAGATAATTCAAAGTAGTACCACTGCCACAGATTGCTGCCAGAATCTGCTTGGTCCTGCTGTATTGGACAGAAGTAATGCAATAACGTTGAATTCTTTTACCTCTATAAGACAATATAAACTTCTGAACCTAAGATCCTTCTCCAAAACAGCTAGTTGCATGTTGGATCCTATTCCTTCAAGACTTGCTAAAGAGATTGCTCCATCTATTAGTAGTAACTTACTAAACTTGATTAATGCGTCAATAAGTCTTGGATATGTATCAAAATCACAAAGTATCTGTTGTCAAGCCTGCTCTTAAGAAACCTACGCTTGATCCTAGTGACTTAGGCAAATTATAGGCCTATTTTAAACCTTCCCTTCTTCTCTAAAATCTTGGAGAAAATAGTAGCAAAAAAACTGTACTCGTTCCGACAGAGAAATGGCATAAATGAAGTGTTTCAATCACATTACTGAAACTGCATTAGTTTAAGTAGCTAATGACTTACTCATGGCCTCTGATCATGATTGTCTTTTTTTGCTTGTAATCTTAGTGCAGCATTTGATACTATTCACCATGACATTCAGTTAGACTGACTAGAATCTCTAGCTCATAGTTATAGGGCAGGCTCTGTCCTGGCTACGGTCCTATCTCACTGACCGCTACCAGCTTTTTCATGTCGACAATGAATCTTCTTATTATACTACAGTTAGATATGGTGTTCCACAAGGATCTGTGTTGGTCCTGCTGGAAGTTCAATCATCGGCTTCCTGTTAAGTGTCACACTGATTTAAAGTATGATTACTTACCTTTAAGAATATCCATCTGACCTTTTGGTGTAGAGCTGGGTGGGGATCAGTGCCATTGACTTTGGATGAATTGTTCTGTCAGTGCTGTCACTCCTGCTTCGCATGTCCTGTGTGTTGTTGGAGTGCTGGCGTTCAAGGATTCCTCATCCCTGTGTCCCCATAGTTTTACTGTCATATATAGTTATGTCGAGGCTCTTGCTATTTTATTTGCAATTACTTTGCCACCTTAAATTACTGCTCTGCTCGTACACTTTCTCTTTTCCCTGTGCCCCCCTCTTTGGGGTGTTTCTTTTGGAGGTTCGGATTCAAAAGACCCCCGTATCGTCTGTTGGCGTAGGCCTACCACACCCACCTCCACTTCAGCTGTCCACACTGACTGGCTTGCTGTCTTCTGAACCACCGAACCTGCTCTGATCAGTGGACTGCATCCTCCAATACCCCGTTGTCCTCCTGACTGTTCTACATTATTGTTCTCATTTGTATTAATGAATTTGTCCAGCCCGATGCCAACCAGAGGCGGATGGGCCTCCCCCTTGAGTCTGGTTCCTCCCAAGGTTTCTTCCTTCTGAGGGAGTTTTTCCTAGCCACTGTCGCCTTTGGCTTACTCTCTGAGGACTGTGGGCCCAGGACTATGTAAAGCTCTTTGTGACAGTGCTTCTTGTTAAAGGTGCTATATAAATAAAATTGAATTGAATTAAGGTGACATTGCCTTTCCATTTGAGGTCTTTGGAGAATGTAATACCGTGGTAATTAAAAGATGCTATACAGTAGACGTTACACTTATACTCATAATGTTGAGTGGACAGAAGGATGAAAAGGGTCTTCTGAAGTCTAAGTTCAAGTTCAAGTTTCAAGTTTTATTGTCACATGTGTTCCGGAGAGCACAGTGAAAATCTTTTGCCAGAGTTGCAGGGGAGAGAACAGAACATGGAGGGTGGGAGACAAAAACACAGTACAGATTTACAATAAATACAAAGAATACAGTGTAAACACAGATGACTGGGTAATGGGGGGTTTCAGTGCATAGACATAGGGTAGTGCATAGGACGGGACAGTGCAAAGTTACATACAACAGGCAATGGTAGAAAAATAAATGGTGTCCATTGTCAGTTTTACTGTTTTGTGAGAGTTGAGTTTTAGGTTGTTCTTTCAGCACCAGGTTCTTGGCCTGCTGTCTACATGCTGACTGATCACCATTTTGCATGTGAGCGATCAGTGTGGTGTCATCTGCAAACTTAAGGAGATCCACAGTGAGGTCCATTGAGGTACAGTCTTTAGTGTAGCATACCTAGAGAAAGGGAGACAGCATACAACCCTATGGTGCTCCTGTGCTGAGGGTTAGTTTTCTAGCCTTTAAAATAGGTTCCCACCTTTTAATAAACTAGTTAGCAATTAACACAGAGATGCTGGCATGTTAAGCTTGGTCAGCTTTGTGTGTAGAAGCTCAGGTATTACTGCATGAAATGTAGAGTTAAAGTTAACAAACAAGATCCTCACATATGTCGTTCCGTGATCCACATTTTGTAGGATGAAGTGCAGTCCAAAATATATTACATTGTCTACCGTCCTTTCTAGGCAATCTGTACTAGTCATCTGGTAGACATTCTCTAATTCCCTTGGTCAGGTCTTTCAACAGTCTTCATGGCCACAGCAGGCAGTATAACTGGCCTATAGTCTTTAAGTCCTGTGATTTTTGTCTTCTTCAACACCAGAATATTTGTGAAGCTTTCAAAGTAGGCAGGGACCTTACAGCTATGCAGTGACTGGTTGTAATGTGAGTGGAAACTGCTGCTAGTTGGGTGGCATAAGGCTTATGGGTAGCTGAAGCAACCATGATGGTCCAGGGGCTTTTCTGGGGTAAGTTACCTGAACAACTTGCATAGTGTACCTCTCTTTGATTGTTAGGCTGGAGATGGCCTTTTGACTTTGAGAGAGGTGTGAAGTGTTGGGGTCACAGATCGTCAGGGTGGAGGTGGCCTTTTCATTTTGGGAGAGGTGTAATGTGGCAAGTCACTAATCATCATGTCTCTTTCTATGTCATATTTGAAGGACTCTTTGTATGTCATAGTTGTTTGAGTTCAGTTGTAAATTTGCTCGTTAGCTCTGAATTCAGATACAATCTGTAGAATTAGAAGCCAGGTGGCATTAGAAGATAGATTTTTAGTTAGAACTAGATAATTAATAACTAAAAGTGCTGTTTTGGTCTCAGTTTAGTCACTAAATATGCTACTGTATTAGATAGTGAAGAATCGCCATGGGACAGCACTGTACAGAGTTTAGGAAGCCCTGAAATCCTCACAATGTATGTAGCTGCCCATTGGGATTTTGATTTGAGAAGGACATTTAAAGAAACATTGCATTCAGAACAAACAATACATAATATAAACACTACACTTGATTTAAAGCCTACACTCATTTTAAACCCTACATTTGATACTATACTTGATTTAAAGCCTACACTTGATATAAACTCTACACTTGACTTAAATACTATGCTTGATTTAAACCCTATGGTCAATTTTAATACTACACTTGATTGAAACCCTAGGCTTGATTTAAATACTATACTTGATTTAAACCCTATACTCGATTTGAATGCTGCACTCGATTTAAACCCTATGCTCAGTTTAAACACTACATTTGATCTAAACCCTGTGCTCAATTTAAATACTACACTCGATTTAAACTCTACACTTGATTTAAATGCTACACTTGATCTACCACTACACTCGATTTAAACCTGCTCCATCCTCTTCCCAAAGTCAACATTCCACACTAGAGGGACCCTGCACTGTTATTCTTTCCAAATTCTTATCTTTTAAATGCCACAGTGTTTGCCTGCAATTCAGCCAAGATTAAGCGCTCTGTAACATAATATTGGCTTTCTCATTCCCAGCCTTGTACTTTCACCCAATAAATTTCTTCATTTCAACAGAATCAGAAACTTGTAACAAAGTGCAATTTATCTTTCTTAAAGGAATAAACAATCTGTACTTTCAATCACATCAAATATGAAGTTTTTGTTTTGTTTTTTTTTTTCCTGAATGGCTTCCCAGCAAAATTATTTCAATAACCATCTTAATTTATTGTTATTGTTCAGAAATGCAAGAGCAAATTTATGATTATTTGAGTAGTAAAATTCCAGAAATTACTTATTATTTAAAGAGGCTTTTGAGAAACATTGCACCACACAGATAAATTGATGTCAGATGTTGTTGCATATTTGGAAGTGCCTAGAATTATTACAAGAGAAGCTTATCATGTTGTGGGATCAAAGCAAATCATTGATTTTCTGCACTAGTTTATAAATTGACAACAGATCATATCATTTATTCCTTAATTTCAAATAATTATGAATAATTATTTTTGCAGGTCTGAAAGGTACCCATGCTGCTGGCCTTGATATATTCCCACATGACCTATGATTACAAAGATATGAAGCATTATTTGATGTACATCCAGAACAGCTGGGAAGCTCAGAAGAGTAATCAGCACTTAAAATTAAATATTTACATTGAGTTAAACAAGTTGCTAAGCAGAAATATTTCAGCAGCATTTGTTTATGTATTCCCAGGTCCCTGCCCTGATCCTTTCTTGTTCTGGGGTAGAAGCGCGTTCATTAAAACACCCGACTGAGTTTCCATTTTCTTTACGATGAGTGCTGCCCGCCGAAAATGACCCTTAACTTTTTTTCCCTTCTGAGTGGTACCACAGCACTTTCAGCTGGCACTGTGGAAGACAGCCGACTGGGTCCTGGCAGCTTTTCAAATGATCATCATGAGTAAGGGGATTGTGTGTCATTTGCTGCTACAGACCCATTCAGAGCCAGGGGAGACAAGGGAAAGACCCCACCCTGAGAGCTTCACTGGGGAACCAGAATGTGACATCATGTCTTGGCATTGTTATCAGTCACGAGCTAGAACCATTTCTCTCTTTTTTTTTCTTTATTTTGTTTTCACAAACAATAAAGGAACTCCAGAGTTTTGTCAATCTGGAGACATCCGCCCCCCAGTGAAAGGGCAGCTGTCCCCCCAGGAAGGGGCTCTTTCATGGGCAGACCTCGCGTGCCACATCCACTCACCCAAACACCACCTCACCTCCCAGCTCGCTGCCCTCCATGGCCATTCCGGCTCCAAGGTTTTCTCCAGCAGATCATTCTCTTCAGCGCATCTGCACTTCAAATTTTCTAAATGCCCATGCACTCTAGAGATGAGTAATGGCATATCGTGGGAAGATTGGCAAAAAGTAAATTACAAACAGGAGAACCTTATTTATGAGCTACCATTATGCTAGTAATTCAGCTGCTTGGGGCTGCAGGGGACTGGAACCAACAACCTTCAGTAAATCTGCTAACAGAAAATCAACCATTTACCTTTTAATGACCATTGATTATAAATTCATCTTTAAAGCCTTCAGTGAAGACATGAAGGATATTTCAAAAGACACGTTTATGTACATAAATATATAAATATCCATGTATACACACAAACTTGAAATGGGATACATGTAAGCAGAACATACACAGATTCGGCATCTTAATAAAAGTAATTCATTTTAATAAACTGAGAATGCATCGTGGGAAACACTTTGGCAATAAAATACTGACAGCACGCAGATAATGGCTCTGCTTTCTATGACCTGTCAAGACTGCCTTTGATCTCAGAAGTACAAATCCACTTGTGGGTTTTCTGAAACATTTTAATAACTTGAATTATATCCATCCATTGAAGCAGGACAGGGTCGAGGGGTACGCCCAGGATGAGATGCCAGACAAGGTATTTGAAGATATACTATATGATAAAATGAGTGGAATGAATTAAAGATAATAGGATATTAGATATATTATGGAGTCATTTCTATAAAAAGGTGACCTTGAGTTTACAGACTAGTTCATTTCTTATGTTCTGCTATGACATTTCAGTCATAGCAGAACATGATTTATGAAAGCATTTTACCAGACCTTGCAAACAGCTAACAGGTTTTGCTATACACATCTATATAATATGATTTTCAGTGCTTTGTATATCCCTGTTATTATAACCATATCTGTACATAATGAAAAAAAAATATTAGAAGTCTTCAAAAGCAGCAGGACTGTCCACTGGCATCAATCTATTGAAATTAGATACCAGTGAATTCAACATTGCTTTATGGTGTAATGTATAGCCAGCGTATATTTTACAGCACCTGTTACTCATTACAAGAGGAAGCTATGGGGATGGTGTGTACATTGCCAGATATTAGCAGGTGCCATGACAATAAACTGGACTGGGCTGATAACAGAGGACATGGCAAACTATTTCCGGAGAGGGCTCAGGTCCTTCAATGTCAGCAACATGCTGTTACACTGTTTAACCACCTGGTATCCAGTGATGTCTTCCTTGCAGCAGTGGTCTGTGGGTTAGCATCCATCATCCTCCTAACAGTGTGGTGTCCTGCTGAGTCTTTAGCCCTCAAGAGGCTGATGCCACCACAGTGCCCTAATCACTCTCTCTGGGGTTCCTTCCTGTCAACTGCCATCCGCCTCCGTAACGATTCCTGCCAACTGTGATCTGATGCCAAATTTGTTACCGTGTTTTTTTCAGTATATTGTTGTAAACTGAATACAGTATGTATCCTTTGCATTGTATTTATCTGTTGTGTGTTGTACTTATCGTGTTACTGCTGTATCTATACGTTGAATTTGCAGTGTACCCAGTTACAAAAAAGTTATTTCTTCATGGGGATCAATAAAGTATACCTACCTACCTATCTACCTACCTACCTACCTACCAACCAACATTTGGGATTGTCAGAGTAAAATAATGAGTGGTTTACCATCAAGAAAAAAAAAAAAAACTTTCCTCATAGCAAAACTTTTCTCATAGCAAATCACACCAGTTAAAGCAAAGAAATTAAATTGAATGTTTAAGAAAATAAAGATGCACTGAACCTCTGTAACATATCTGCTGTTATGAATTACCACTAATAAAAACTGTAAATGTAAAATAGCTAGTTTGTAGGTAAAAAAAACCAAAAAAAAAAACCACCTGCATTCCTCTGTATAATTTGAGAAGTACAACCACAAATTGTTTAGGAGATAAAAGGAAATCCAAAGGCAGCAGAAAACCTTCGTCGTGGGGTTACATTGCGGGGTGTCACACGCTGCTGCAGTCTTGAAACGCGGGGCCCCTAACCCAAGGATGGTGAGGACGCAAGTGCAAACAAGTTTAATAACAAACAAAGGAATAAACAAGGCTTTGCCATGAACCCAAGTGTGTGAACTGAAAGACTAAACTAGAGAAGACAAGGCTAGAATTGTAGGCACGAGACAAACAGATATGATTAGGGCATTCACAAAACCCTGGTCAGTACTCTGGGGACCCGGAGCCATGGAGTACTGGTGTTTACGTGACATGGGGTTTCCAAAGCCTCCCTTGAAATTGCTTTTTGAAAGCATTGCAAAAGAAGACTCATCAGAGTCAAATAAACCGAAAGGTGAGTCAGATTCATGGTGCTACCCCGGTTTTATAATTGGAACTGTATGTCTCAGTCCTAGGAGAAAGAGCCTGGCTTTTGGGAGCCGCGCAGCCATGTTTTACTTGGCACAAGAAGCATGGGTCTTCTGTCAAAATGGTCCTCCAGCTTGTTGTGAAATACCAGCTGATCATTTCTGGTGTCATGTGGCATTCACCTTTCCGTGTTAAGATGGATCAAATCATGACTTGCCGAACAGTGCCTACACCATCTGGTCAGTCACCCTTTTCTCTTGGCCACAAAAAAGTTGTCTGACAGCATGTGAATTTTCCAGCAAGAAAATTACCCCTGGAATACATCAAAATTGACAAAGATATTGTTGACTGACCACAAAATCACACCCTGGGAGCTTGACCAGCATCGCAAACCAGACAGAAATGTTTTGCGAAACTGGAAATGTTTCACCCAGGAAACAGAAACAAAAACAAAACAATTATTTATCATTTATTTTCTTAAATGGATAATGACAGAAGTATTAAAATTGATCTCGCTTTCAAAACTCAGGATATCTTTGGATTGTATTCTTTTTTTAATTATTATTTTTAAGGGTGTGAACTGAAATGGAAGTCAGGAATTTAAAAAATACTCCTAAATATTTAGTGGAAGCGTCTTTTAGCAGCATGCAGCTGGACAGAATACTTAATAGTCTGAAAAAAATATGTAAATAAAGTGCACGCATTAGAGAAATGGGAGCCCTGCTGGTGAAAGTCTGCCAGCAACAGAGGTGAAAGATGGAGGCATAAACCGAGCCATAGAAAATACTTTGGGCGGAGGAATCTTTTCAAGTTTGGAGACTGAATTAGCATTTATATTAGAATGAGCACTTTGAAGCTTAACATCATACTTGGGTTATCAGTTTAAGAGGCTCTTCTGTTGTTCCCTCGAACACTGAATTTACCAATTAAACTGTCCTGTTTTACAAATATGTAACATAAAATGCTTTTAATCAAGAGTGCTAAACTTAGAGTGATTCTGAGCACTATTATTTTTAACAGAAACAAGACAACATCACATTGTGTTGTATTTGTTTATAGATAAACAGGACTAATTCAAAAAAGTTACTGAAAGAATTTTCAATGTTGTATCTATAGGGACCTTGTAGGTGCAGGGCCATGTGGAACTTGATCTTCAGGGATTTGGTTTGGTTCTATGAACCTCATGATGGCCTCACTAGTGGACATCAGACTGAATTAACCCCCCCCCCCCACCACCACCCCAGTTTAACTTGTGTTTATTTAGGGTTTCCTTTATTGTGTGACATTTCTCAGCAGGTGGGTCTTTAAGTCAGGCACACTGAGAGGTCCCGCAAGCAATTGGAAGGAAGCCAATCACCTCAGACTGCAATTAAGGTATCAGATCTCAGAGTCTTTCAGTTCTAACTGGATGCTGTCTTGCACTTATTTAAAGACATGTCTTTAGCATTGCTGCTCTGTGAAGTGAACTCAGGATTAGGGATGAAAAGTAGTTTTCTTGCTTTCTCTCTGTAATTGCTAGAATATTATGAGTGAAAATATCTTGGCATTTTTGAGGATGTTGCTGGGGAAACCAACCATCCTGGCTGTTGGATAAAATCATAGATGTTACTATGTTTATGAGAGCAGCTGAGATGTTTTCTACATCAATACTGGCATCTCTCATGGTGCTAATTATCATTATGGTTCAATACTCATACTATTCCTACAATAATTACATTAAGGCCATTAAAAAGTCACTTTTGTTGTATAACTTTCTTATGGAAAGAATTTCATACTTTGGAAAGGGTTATGACTTCAATGCATGTAAAAGTTGTGCTTTCAAGGACTTTTCAGCACTTTGGACAGCTCAAGAACCATATCAAATGAAGATCATTGCGGCCATAAAAGGTTAAAGCCCACCTGAAGATAGCAGCATGCTCCAGTGATATATGGTAGTAATAAAAGGCAATGGGGAAGGTCTGCAGTATTCAATAAAAAGGAACAACTGATCCCAACAAGGAAAAACTGTTACTGCATTCAGGTAAACAATCCACTCCTTTGAAATAATTTTCAATTCTACATTTCATGCCCTGCAGCTTACAGTTTTTCTTTGACATATTTTTCACACCAGAATCACCACTCTCAGTGCATCTAAAAGCAATTCTCAAAACAGCCAAAGCAGTTGTCAAAACAGCAACCCACCTGTACAAAAGAATCTAGAGCACGCAAAATGCTAAGCACATGTATAAAACCACACTTAGTCAGTCACTACAACAGTGTAACTAAATGGATGCAATCCTTTTGTCATTGCTTTGACATTGAAACACAAAATGCTACATTTCCCCATCAAATCTGTATTGACTGTGTGTAGAGTATTGCATTCATTAAAATGTGAAAACCATGTTCAAATAAAGGTGAGGAAATAGAATACTCATACAAAAAATATGGTCACAATACTGAAACTTACGAAAATGATACAGAAATGTGAACCTCACAGGAATGATACGGACGCACTCACACACTGCGTAACTAACTACATACATTTATGAGTAGAGAACACAATACCCACTAGGAGGGTTAGGTGTTTCTCAAACAATAAACCATGGATCTCCCCTGAACTCTAGGCTCTACTGAATAAAAAGATGAAAGCCTTCAAGTTAGGGGACAGAGAAAAACTGTGGGGGATGCAGAAGAAGGTGTGAAGGAGGCCTGCAGGAAGAAGGTAGAAGAGAGGAAGCAGCTAAGGAACGCGAGTGAAGTGTGGAATAGCATGAAAGATGTCACAGTACTCCAGACCACACAGTACTGAGGACTAACCTTCAGCAGGCAGCTGGGGGGAGAAGTTAGGTGGGCAAATGAGCTGAATCTTTTCTTCAACAGATTTGACTCACACCAACCACACATCAGGACTGGAGGACACAGTGATCTACCTACTGCCATTAACATATCTGGAGGCTGCTGGGAGCACAGTGAGGATTATGTTATTTGACTTCTCCTGTTCTTTCAACACCATTCAACCAGTACTGCTGAAAGCAAAGTTGGAGAAGGGAGGGCTTGACCATCACTCGGTGGCCTGGACTCTGGACTACTTCACCAAAAGACCACAATATGTGAGGCTACAGTACTTTGTTGACTGGTGCCAGGATAACCACCTCCAGCTCAATCCAAATAAAACCAAGGAACTGATGGTGGATTTTCACAGCTAGAAGTCATCAGCATCCAACCCTCCCAGTGAACATCCAGGGAGTGGAAATTGAGACTGTCAGGTCTTACAAGTACCTGGGAGTCCACTTGAACAAAAAACTGGATTGGACTGATAACACTGATGCCCTGTACAGGAAGGGCCAAAGTCGGCTCTACCTACTGAGGGGATGACAGTTCTGTGGAGTCCAAGGAGCACTCCTCAAGACCTTTGACCACTCTGTAGTAGCATCAGAAATCCTTTATGGACTTACGTGCTGGAACGGTGCTATTTGAACAGTAGACAGAGAGATACTGGACAGGCTGATCAAGCATAAGCATAACGAAAACTGAGATTGTAAAATACGAATTTAATGCCTCATGGGGCATCCAGTCCCCCCTTGCTATCAGGCCACATCACTTTCTCTTCATCACACCTGATGTCATGTCCTCTGAGGTCCATAGGGAAACATCTTATTGCATGTCATACCAACCCCCAGAAAAGCGTCAGCCATGATATCTCCATAGACAACCCATGGTTGTGATTGACTTCTTGGTCTAGAGTAGTGGCCCATATTTCATTGGACAGTTCTGGATGCCTTTGTTCTGCCCTCCCTCCATACCTACCTCATTCCTATTCTCTATGCACTCCCCTTTCCATTTCCCTAGCACACATTAGAACACTCATTCCAGGTTGTTATTCCTACCTGACACCTACTTCCTGCTTCATTTTCAACACCATGCACAGGGTGACTAAGAGCAGAGGGTATACATGAATAAGGGCAGGATATCTAACGCATCTAACTTTACTGGTGAACTGACTGAATGTTTTCTCATACCTCACACTAGCTATGTCCTTTGTAGAAACAGGAAATGTTAAATGTACAAAGTTCCAAATCTTCCATGCAATGATTAACCCGATGATAAACTATGTCAACATTCATGAAGAAGTAAATTAACTCAACGATCAATGTACAAGTTGTTTAGATTGTCACACCTGCACCAAGCCAACCATGCCCATCTTACCCTTGCTCCAACTCACCTGAGTATAGACAGCTGTGTACAATTTTCTGGTTCTTTTGAATTCCCAAAGCTCACACACCTCAGCATGAGGTATTGAGTGTTGTCTGAAGGGAATCCTTTAAAATCAGCTGTGTTGTCTATAATCTAAAATATTATGATTGATGTAGGTCTCCCTAAAACAGGCTGGAATTGCCTGCTAGTGCTGGAGAGCCTCAAGGGTTAAGGAAACTATATGGACAGCAAGTTTCACTGTTGAAAGTGAAAAATAAGACAAACAAAGATGACACTGCTGGTGGGAATTGCTCTCTTTTTGCCTTAAGATGCTACGTGACTCACTTTGTCTTGCTGACGTCCCAAAAGCTGTCCACCCCTGCAAATCCTCCTCACATCCACATGCCAGTATTACAAATGAAAGATATGTCAGCTGCATCAGCTGTCAGCTAGGATGGATAATGTGTATGAGCACTGATTCTTTGGTAGCTGAAATCCTTGATTTCATATTTGGGTGACATTTTTACACAGGCAAAGCTGGTGCTACACACAGAGGATAGAATAAGAATATGCCCCTCTCTTCAAAGATTTTGAATTTTCCTCTGTCTAAATATCATGGATTTAAATGGCCTAGATTTGCAATGATCCAAAACAACAAGCAGTATGAATGAAGTGAAACCATTTAAATAATAAAAAAAAAAATGTGTTTAAAATGGCAAAAACCTGTAATGTTTTCATTTATGGTATAATCTCCCCCCATGTCAGTACTTGGTGGAAGCATCTTTGGCAGCAACTACAGCTACCAGTTGTTTGGGGTAGCTTTTTAAAAGGCTGGCACACCAGGATTTTGGCATCTTAATAATAATAATAATAATAACAGTAGTAATAATAATAATAATAATAATAATAATAATAATAATTTAACAAGTTACATTTATATATTGCCTTTTAGAGGGAGGGAATTACAGTAATCAATACAGGACATGATGAAAGCATGAACCAGTTTGTGAATCATTAAAGGACAAAAATGGGCGAAGGCGAGCAATGTTACGATGATGATAGAATGAAATTTTGCTGAGGGACTTAATGTGACTTAATGTGTGGCTCAGTGTTAAGTGATGGGTCAAACAGAACACCAAGATTTTTGATGACAGGAGCAGGTTTAACAAGCACACCATCAATAATAACAGAGAAATTGGATGATTTAGATAGTAGGGAGTTGGGGCTGACCAGTAACACTTCAGTTTTATTAGTATTTAGTTTGAGAAAGTTATCGTGCGTCCAAAGCTTTAGATCTGTGATACAACCAGTTAGTGTGCTGGAAGGCAAGTCTGTGGAGGAGTGAGATACTGTGTTGTACTGAGATACAACTGAATATCATCAGCATAGCAGTGAAAGTTAAGGCCATGACTACGAATAATCTGACCAAGACTAAGGATGTAGAGTAAAAAGAAAAGGGGCCCAAGAACTGAGCCCTGAGGGACACTGCACATAACAGGAGAGGTGGAGGACTTGTGCGACCCAAGTGTGATAAACTGTTGTCTGTTTGAAAGATATAATGTGAACCATTGAAGGGCTATGCCAGAGATACCAATAGTGGAGAGATGTGAAAGGAGTACATTATGACTAACAGTGTCAAATGCTGCACTTAATTCAAGAAAGAAGAGGATATTGAGTGAACCACAATCAGCAGACCAGAGGAGATCATTAACAACACGCAGAAGAGCTGTCACAGTGCTGT
>JAACJT020022536.1:22145-36508 GCA_009936485.2 Gymnarchus niloticus | reverse complement strand
CTGGCTCTAAGTCAGTGTCTCCACCATTGTTGCTATTGGATATGTTAAGATCTTTCTTGTATAATTCTTCTGTATATAGTGGGAGTACATAGTGTTAAGTATTCAGTTGTGTTTTATTTGTATGGTACATAAATTGTGCTAATCTTGGAAAACCAACATTTACAGAGCAAGAAGAAGCCTTTAAATGTGTAAGTACCTCATGACTTTCAAAAGGCAGTGTACGCACCACTGTAATAAAAATTATTCAATCCCCTTAGCTGCAAGACAGTCTAGTGATATAAATATAAAGAAAAAAACATGAAATAAGGCCTTAGTAAACAATTAAAAAATGCATATTTGAGTGATTCTGAGAACATAGTTGAGTTTACTAATACTTCCTACAAAATTCAAATTTTCTCCAAAAATGTGCATGTGGGAAAATGCTCCCAAACAGTACTTAGTGGAGCATCCTTTGCCTACTGTTTCAACCCCGCTACACATGCTCAGAAGCTTCTGAAACCTCCCAGCTGGAATCTTAGCACAGTCGCTCAGAAGCTTCTGAAACCTCCCAGCTGGAATCTTAGCACAGTCGCTCAGAAGCTTCTGAAACCTCCCGGCTGGAATCTTAGCTCAGTCGCTCAGAAGCTTCTGAAACCTCCCGGCTGGAATCTTAGCACAGTCGCTCAGAAGCTTCTGAAACCTCCCGGCTGGAATCTTAGCTCAGTCGCTCAGAAGCTTCTGAAACCTCCCGGCTGGAATCTTAGCACAGTCGCTCAGAAGCTTCTGAAACCTCCCGGCTGGAATCTTAGCTCAATCTTCATGTGCAAATGCTCCCAGCTCACTGATTTTCTTTGGTTCTCATGCTGCCCATGTTCTCTTTAAAAGATTTTCAAGGATTTTCAAGGGATTTAGATCCAGGAAGTGAGATGGTCACCCCAGGACATCTCAGGACTGATCCCTGAACCGGGGTTTGGTTAATTTGGACGTATTGCTTGGCATCATTGTCCTGCTGGACCACAAAGCTTCACCGAGCTCCAATGTACGCAATGAGGGCATCAAAACCTAGGATGTTTTGGGGGCGTGAGTTTTATACTCGTGTATGATGCAAACTGCATTTCTTGGACTTCTGTATCTTGGACGTGTTTTTGCGGCGTTAGACTCTTTGTGTAATCAAATTATTTCTTCTTAGCTTTTGTAAAAGCTCCTTTTCATTTCCCTATTTGCAGCTCAGCTTAAATTCATGTGCGTGTAGGATTTATAGATGCACCACAGCCATTGCAAATTAAGCGTCTGTCTTGTGTCCCCAAAGACGCAGTTGATTGAATAAAGTTTTTTACGCTTACAGAACATTAAGTGATAAAAACAGCAATACTGAATCTGGGATGAATAATTATGATATGGCTTTATTAAAAATATGTCTTGCTACTCAGAAATACTACATCATACATTTTTATTATGAATTTGAATATTTCGCTCCACTAATACAATGCACCTTTTAAATAATCAAAACTTACATTTCTAAGTCATTCGTACAGTCTTATGGGGGTTGAATAATTTTGGTAGCAACTGACTTTGGTCATTTTCAGGGGAATAAGGAGTAAGGCAAAGCCAGGGGTGAGCCCTCTACTGGTCAGAAATAACACTGCAGCATTATTCTTTTTCAGGTGGTTTGGCCCACGTTGGGCTCAGTGATAAATTAAATGGGTATAGAGAAAGTGGAGCAGCACTGTCCCAGATCCCACTCAGCTGACTGAGGCCCTGCATGTTCTGCATGTAAAATATCCTATCCTTGCCCTCAAGAAGTGACTTGATAACCTGATGAGCCCAAGGCCAGGTCCATGAGATCATCATTAAAAACACAGCATCCATCCAATCGCAATTTAATCCACCATTAAACTGACTACGCCTCTGTTCACAGCGACCGATGCTTCACAGACAAAAAACAGAGCCGCTTCCACTCCATCACAGTATTTAACCGTCTGACCCAAAAATGACACTTTGAAGAAGCACTTCTGGACCCTGAATCAGAGCAGATAATAATAACTGTGACGCACTTCATTTCTGCAAATGAACATTCATTCCAAACTTTGTACCACATGTTAACCACAACTTCAAACACTCTACCAAGAAGAGGTCCCATTCAAATGCAGATGTGGGTGGCTTTGCTGTTTTGTTGTTTTCTCATTTTTGGACTGATAGTCCATAAGCTTTCGTACACCCAGTGAGTTGAACCCAGTTTTACAATTTTCCCTCCATTGTCTGAGAGAACGTTTTCCATGCCAGTCTCCTGTACATGTTCATGTGAATATGGATGCTAAACTCCATTACTAGGACAAATCTTTCATGGCTTAAAACCAAATATGCAGGTTTTTCTAGCTTAGGGTGACATCTTTCTTTTTGCTTTTTGTATTTATGTTTTTTTTTTTTTTTAAATGGCTCCTTGAACTTGCTTGTTCAGACCTCTCAGTGTTTCGTGAGTGGAGTGTTGCTCTCTGGGTTAGGTGTCTGTACCTATAACCAGCAGATCACCAGTTCAGATCCCCTAGCTGACAACTATAATTGTATGTGCATTGGGCACTTAACTCGAGGGGTTAAAAAAAAACTGCTAATTGTAATCTGTGATATAGCTGCTTTAGATAAAATTGTCTGCTGAATAAACAAATGTATGTACAATGACATGCTGGACTGATCTCTGCTTTGAGACACAGCAGACCCCCCGGGGGCAGGATGTGGTCAGGTGACATACCTGAGAAGCTGACGTTGCGGATGAATCTGAGCAGCATGGTTCCGTTGACGGGGTCCATCCTGGAGCACAGGCCTACCTTGCCTGGGCACAGCTCCTTATGCATGTTGTGCAGGGCGTGTGCCATGGCGTAAACGGCCTCGATGACAAACTGCACCTTCCCCTCCTGTTCGTACGGTGAGTCCTTGCCAATCCGCTCGTGGTCTGGCGGAGGGAGAGAGTTCGTCGTGTCAGGATGCCACTGTTTACTTCTCTTATTAATGCTTTTTCCCTAACTCACATCTCAGAGGGTCTCACAATCATCTGCAAAGAAGCATGCAAAGTTCAGCTTCTGCTGGAGGGTAACCAAGGTCTGCTTCCCCAATAATTCCTTCCACCGTGTTGATAGGTGCAATTGTCACCTGATTTATGGGGCCGTGGTGCCAACTGAACGGGGACAGCTTTGCCTGCGAACGTGTCTCAGTGGCTTCACCCTGTGACAGCTCAAGGTTATTTACACAGCAGCTGAGAGTCCTTCGAGGCTGAAGAGCCGAAACAGTGAACTGTGATTGGAAGCGGCACAAAATCAGGCACATTAAAACCACTTCAAATTGCTCTATTGTCCAACCCATTTATGAATTAAGCCTTTTTTCCCTCCGTCTATTTGAATTGCCAATTAAGTGTTTTTTTTTTTTTTTTGATTAAACGTCCTTCAAAGATCTTTTGAAAAGCAAATTGAATTCTTTCAAAACCTGTGTAGACTCCCTGGACGGAGAATATCATCAGTGGCCATTTTTACCTGGATCCATCGGTTTTGATGCGAAAGGCACAGTTTTCCTGAGTGAATCTGAAAATATATTAAACCCACGATCGTTTAATGAAGTCTGATGCTACAAAATCCTGCTCATTACAGTCTGTTTAGAGCTCAGTGTGAGCAGATATAGGCTGTTAAGGTTTTAGTGGAATGGAAAAAAAAAATAATGGAGGAAGATTACTGCCTCTGGTTTTCATGAATTAGCATTCATTCATTCATTCATTCATCTGTCTTCCCCAAACACTCATTCAGTACAGCGTAACCGTGATTCAAGAGTTTACAAAGGAGACGCCCTAAAAGGGACACACATTCATCACAGGGCACGCACACACACACGCACACAGACACACGCACACACACGCACACACGCACGCACGCACGCACACACGCACGCACACACGCGCACCCACGCACGCACACGCGCACACACGCACGCACACGCGGACACACACGCACGCACACATGCATACGCGCACACACACGCACGCACACACACACACGCACACACACACGCACGCATACACGCACACACGCACACACAAACCACACAATCAGACAGAAATAGCACCAACATCCCAACTCCATATGCATCAAGCAGTGGGTGGGAACTGGAGGTGTGAGACCTCCCTCCTACGCACTGAGCCACTGTGCACCCTGTGAATTAACACACCGCTCATTTATGTTCAATTTTGATCCTAAGGGTATTAAGCGATACTGAGCATGTAATTTTATTTTTTTTTGTAAAAGACCAGCAGGATGATGGTTGAATGTGGCTTCTTCAAAGTGAGGAGAATCCACTGTGACCCTGAGCATGATGTCTAAACCTAAGACTGACATGCTGAAACGTATTTACATGTTCAATGATCTGGGATCAGATTGTGTCTCTTCGGTATTGCATTGCCCATTTCAGGCGTTCTGTAATTCTCCTCGTCCCCTACTGCAGCGTGTGATTTCAGCTGACTGATACCCCCGGGAGAGACACACGCTTCTCGGAGCTGCTGTTGTCATGAGGCTAGACAGTTACTCCACACATGTCTTAATACCTACTCATATATGTCAGCCTGCTTTACATAAACGGTGACGTGTCCTCTCACACACCCAGGGTCGTTTTCCCATGCAGCGAATCACGGCTGAGCTCTGTAACAAGAACATCGCTAAGGGTAAAAAAGCCAGCCAGTGGAAAGTGGGGATTCTCTGCATTAATGTGATTATTTCTGACAGGTGTACTTTAACGGTGGTGCTGGTTGTGCTAATTCGTTTACAGCGCGTTGATTCCCAGGCCACATTTCAATTAAGGAAAAACTAAGTTTCAGTTAAGCCAATTAGACCATGGTCTTGTAAGCCAGCCCCTGTAGAGAAACTGACATCCACAGACCTGAGCTCCTTGTCTGTGCTATAAAGAGCGTTTGGTGGGAGTACAGTCTGGAGGATCGGTGCCACGTGAATATCTTCAGGGAATCTCCAGTCCCGCAGGACATAGAAACCATCATGGACACCTTCTCCTTGAATCAACCAGGCCCAACGTCCAAAACCTCAGCACTGATGCAAAGGAAGGTGCTCAGATCGGTACTCCTGGATCACGATGAACATTGATTACGTAACATCATTTGGATGGATGGAATTACTTCCTTGTGGTCTCACTTACTTCATGTACACCTTTAACTTTGCAGGGGTGGAAGCCGTCTGTCACGCAGACAGAAAGGAAAGTTCTTAGCATTGAAGCTGTGAAGCTGCTGCCTGAGGAATCCATGCCTGAGGAATCTTAACTAGTTTCCAGCCTGCATCCAGGCGTGTTTACTGGTAACACGTGAATATTAAAAAAAAAAGATATCCAGTAATTCATGATGGTCTCTCTGAAGAATAAACCATCTGATCTGTTTTAGCTGAGTCATTGGCTTTACACGCAGTGTTCCGTGAGGCTGCTCAAAAACACGGCATGGACCGGAGCGAGGTGTCCGGACTGACTGAGACAACCACGGTAGCTGCTTTTAAAAACACGGCTCCAATGTCAAGTCAAGTGGCCTTAACTGTCATGCATCCCACATAGAATAATAGGATGGCATGAGGTAACGTTACCCCGGGACCACGACACGACATACAGACAGGAAGTGACAGAAGGACCAAAGAAGGATTTCCAAAAAATGAAGCTCAAAACATTGGGAACTGTAAGACATAGCAGCCATTCAAAAAAAAAACACAAATTTGACTCTAATACATTAATTAGAGCTAAATAAATTTGCCCTTTATTTGAAAGTGAGTTCCTCACAACCAAAATACATATCAAGCAGATTTTACCATATGTAGAAATTTCAAATTTAATATGACAGCAGCCATAAATTGAATAAAATATATAGACAGCGGTGCTCATGAATTGAGGCTATCAAAAGATTATTTCCTTACTTAGCCTTTGCTGTTCAGCTCCTCTGAAATATTTATACCAGGAGATCCCCGTTGGCAGACTGCCGGATATTCTCCATACCAAGGTCATATGTGATTTACGCATGGAACAAGGCCTCAATGAAGGATGCTTTTTGGCCCCTAAACCTCTTTTCCAAATGTCATGTTATTCATGAATACATATTACATAAGTGAACCATATACATGTATGTTAGTACGGCTTCTACCACCAGATAAGTATCTTTTATAAAAAAAAACAAGGCATGCCTTTGCTAAGTAATAGAATCAAATGAACAAAGACACATCATCACATTGTTCACATATAATATCCATCCATCCATCCATCCATCCATCCATCCATCCATCCATCCATCCACCTAACAACCAGCCATCCAGGGTCACGGGAGGTTCTGGAGCCCATCCCAGACAGTAGAGGGTACACGACAGGATAGGATGCCAGACAGATAATATGACCCAGCTGACGATAAGCTGATGGACAGAGGAAGCATTTCTGGAAAAATTAGTGCATTCAAATAGCAATCCACAGTATTAATACTTATTTGTACAAGACAAACTCAGTCCAGGTTACCCAGGTACCACAGATATATGAACACACACACACACACACACACACACACACACACACACACACACACACACACAAGCACTTTTGCAAACAGCACAATAAGACCTATTTTCATTAAATGCACAGTGCTTCTCAGCCAGAAGTGTATTGATATACACTTCCTGCTGATGCATAGGTAGCTTATCCCTGGCTGTTTTCCAGCTGTTTTCACCTAAAACTAATCCAAACAGGCTTAGTGATCTCTCAAAGCAAACCACGTCAGGCTGTTACAGTTCAGCTGAACTGCCATTCCGTTCAAACCAATTCATAATAGTTTGTAGAAGGAAGTCTGAAGGTACCTGGGCTGGATTTCATACGCATGTTCTTGTTTGTGTAGAAGGCAATTTGTGTGGGTGTTATATGATGAGGAATCAAACAGTTCAATAATAATTTGATATTATTCAGTTATTTTCTCAGGAGACTCATTCCATTAAACCGAGTTGCACTCATAGGGATTGGATTGTGTGCAACCAAACGGGAAAACGAGGTAAATCATTCTATAGATCGTGAAACACGGTGCTCTTAATACCATGAACACCGTGAGTTTGATTCTCTTCCTGACTCTTCATCTACGCAGGTCTCATGCTACGATTCCCACCACGGTGTCCCCTGCTTTGTGCCCGGTGCTTCATGGGACAGACCGTGAGGCTGCTGTGAACCTGTACTGTGATGGCTCTGTCCTTGTGCCCACGTACAACGAGAAATGGGGGGAGTCCAAGCTCACCAAGGCAAATCAATGGATGTCTGAGGTGACTGGGAAGCTGAGCGACTGACTAGACTCAACAGACTGGGGGATCCTGGCAGAATGAGAAAATGACACAGTGACGGCCAACACCTCCATCTGTGAAGAAGTGCGTCTTCCCAAGAAGAAAGTGCTGCTTATTCCAGACTAGACGTAATAAGTGTGTAATATTACAACACACAGGTCACATGGAACAGCAAACCGTCCTTGCTTTGACGCGTACCCGACCGTGTCTCTCTTTCCAGAGCTCAGTGCTTATTCTGTCTTCTCCTTTGCTTCCTCTGGCCTGAAGCCACAACAGCCGATCCGTGCGGTGTGACGCCCACACTGAAGCCCCACAGGTGATTTCATCGTAACCTGTACCCCAAATGAAGTTGTGTTTGCTGCAGTGATGCAGACATTGTAGGTTAGCTTTACTGAAGTTGTGACTCATTCCTATGTGTGCTCTCAATGTGTCTGTAAAGGGTCTTAGTGGAGAGATTAAGCACGGAGCTCAAGATCTTAAGCTCAGTTTGCCTGTGATAACATCTCCCTCCTGGCCTTCTGTCTGTCTGCTCCAGCTTCACACAAAGGAAAGTCTCTGTCGTCTGTCAGCTCCGCTCTTTGTACGGAACTTCTGGTTGCCATGAACAATTGAAGGACATTTAGTAAAAGTGCGGGAAGAGGCATTGAGGGACGTGCCATTTCTCCCGAAGTACATTTCATAGCCAGTGTTTTAAATGCGTGCTTTTGTGTTGCTTACCAAGTGAATAACTCTGAATGTTTTCACTTTAATTCTCTCGTCATGATTCACCCTCCTATTGTGCAAGGCAAGGTCAAATCCTCTTTTGTGGTCATATGATTTTCTATTAAGCTGCCTGCAAATCAGTTTTCTAACTTTTTTTTCTTTTTTCAACTTTTCATAAATAGCAGCTTTGGTTTTGATTGAAACAAGATCTCTACCTAAATTACTGAATCTTTTCCACTTTCACTTAAAATCGATCTTCTCCAGGATTCATCCGTCCATCCAGCATCCGCATACTGATGCTGGACAGGGTCACAATTAAGGTTCTCCCGAACATACACTCAAATTGTAATAAATGATCTTTCCTGAACATTCCTAGGTAATGTTTGCAAACGTTAGCCATTTATAGCTGTATTTTCATCAATCTTCCAGACTTCAATGACCATTGTGAGATTGGAGTGACCTCTCAGTCCTGCCTAGACGTCATAAGATGAGGACTTCCTTTTGCCATGTTTTGTTACTGGTGTATACAACTGTTCTTTTTAAACTGGAATGTCTACAGAACTGCTGAACATAAACTGTAATATAATATTTTGTGTTTTCAGCTGTGTTCAGATTACAAATAGTATTAAAAAGTCAGCTGGGCAGTAAAGTCCTGGTGCTCATGAATGACGTCTTGAGTATCTCTCTCTGTGGTCACAGCTTTGTGTCATAAAAACGCCATATTTGCTACATCCAGACTCTGAATGCCAATTAAACCACCAGCTGAAGTCAAACACTCAAAACCGACCTCCTGACATGCTGTGTTCTTGTGGAACAGATCCAAAGAATCAAAATATCTAAACTGTGTACTGGGGAAAAAAAAAAAAAAAAAAGCGTTCGGTCCGTGTACGTAACTGGGGTGATTTCATCTCTCTAGTGTAAATTTTCATATTGATGGAATTACTGCTAAGACCCGATCATTGAAACGAGTCATTATATTGACCTGTCTCTATTAAAGTCTAAATATGAATCAAACGAGTCTAGCAGTGAATGGAAACTCCTCAGCTGACTTTTTTCATGACTAAGGTAAGTAGAAAAGAGTATACTTCCAAACGAATAAATTTGTTTGCTCCATAACTGTTAATTCTCCATATTATATTAGCAATATAATATATATATATATATATATATATATATATAAAACTATAATATTCTCTGGGGTGTGGTTGCTAAGAGTTCACAGAGTTTGACAAGAGCCAAAAATATTCAGAGTAAAAGCATTAAAGATCAAAACTGACAGAAATATCAGGGGTACCTAATAAGGTCAAGAAAATGGGGTTACCAAGGTTACGAAGGTTGGTAGCAAACATGAGCTGCTCAATCTTCTGTCATTGTGTACGGCAGCAGAGAAGAGGCCATGGTAAGTAAGAAAGAGCGAAAAGAGAGAGAAATATAATTCTAAAGACCACCTGCCCAGAAACTCACTATTAGTACCCTATGATTCATCAAAAATATCAAAACGAAACAAACTGGAAACGACACCCATTCTTGTGAAAGTAAATGACCTTGTACTGTATTAAGCTTCTTAAATGTAGAACGACACTTTCAATTTGCTTCCCAGTACAGAGATGCATTAAATGACCACATGCTGGAGATCAAAAGGCTTTAGTGAGACACCAGTCCTTGCCTTAAACCAAGTCAGAGCCCCATTCCACAGCACTGGTCAGTCTTAAAGTCTCTAAGCATTTTTAACGGTCCTACGGTGATGCAAATGGCCTGCTTTCGAATCGACCGATGGTGGGGAAAGCTCTCTGTACATTACAGGGAAAGGGTAACAGGCACTGAACGTTTACATAATGTAACATTAAGGATGCAGTTTGTCTCCGGAACCTCTGGAAGTGTTCAGCATTTAAAGATGCCTTTGTGCATGCTACCATTGTACTGAGTTGTTACTCATGCACTTGTGGCTTTCCTCGTAACTTTAACAAGTCTGGCAATTAACCTCAGACGTCTCTCATTAGCAAGGTGTTCTCAGTCACAGAACTGCCCCCGACTGGATGTTCCCTAAGTTCATTTCACCCTTTGAGGTTTACTTCAGGAGGGAGACTGTTTCTAAGATGCCCGAACCCCCCCTCCTGGCACTAACAATCACCCAGCATTTAAAATCTCTTAAATTATGCATCTGAGTCAGTCCAGTGTTGACCCTGTCTGCCTGCTGTATGGATTCTGTTGCCACCACATGATTGGCTGTTTGGAGGCCTGGGCTCTTTGTGTTAATGAGCTGGTATGCCTAATAAAGAGGACTCTGCATGAATGCATATATTGTTCTCGTTTAGTCACGCAGTCGTGTCCGACTCTTCGCGACTCCCTGGACCACAGCACGCCAGGGTGCCATGTCCTCCACCGCCTCTCGAAGCCTGCCCAAACTCATGTTCATTGTATGCATATATTACATAACATGATAGTTATAATAAGAAGAGTATTTGATCATCTATAGAATAATATATTTCTAATAAAAAGTAACAGCATAATGTAGCTTTGAATGCATTAAAATCTGAATTTAAACCTTTAATATTGGTATTTTCTGTCATAGCCTGGCAGGCTGTGCATAATATACTATTAAATCTGTAAGAAGACTGCAGATTAAAACAGCATTCAGGCCTCAGCAAGCTCCAGGTTCTTCTGTATTGATGAAAGGGCATGGAGAGGGCTGTCCTTAGGCTTCCACTCAGTGAAATGATGTCTGCTTGACCGCACTCTTCTGCTCCTCCTTTCCCTACACTGGAATAGGTGGCGAGCACCATACATATTTTAAGTAAGTTAGTGATGCCGAGGTTAGAGGCAGGAGATGTTGACTCAGTTTTATGCAGGTTTACACCAAACTATCAAAACGTGCTTCCTGTATCATTTTTACCTGCCGTTCCTACAGACGCACGCAGTAACATTTATGATCTTGGACTGTTCATTAGTGTGAGATGGGCAGAGCTGTACACAGCTCTGCCGGAAAGCCCAGGTGAGCTCCTTCGTTTGGTGTTTAGACATCGGAAACACTACATCATCAGCGTCGATCAGAATCGCCATATGTCCACCATTTCTCCTCATGGAGAGTCAGCCACGGACCCCTGCAGGGAAACCCCATTTGGGCTCCTCGCACCCATGACCTTGGTCTTCAGGTCATTACCCATAGCTGATGACCATCATGAAAGAGAAGCACATGACAGGTAACTCACAAGTGTCTTCTGAAGAGTCAGCCAGCACTTCATAATCACAGACCAAACTGAAGCCTCCGTGATAATACTCCTGAAAGCCTCTTTGGATGATCATCCATCCATCTTTCCTGATATGGCTGGGGTACACCTTGGATGGGATCTTACCTCATTAAGGACATGGATATGCACGGAAGCTTTGAGTTGTATGCGGTTCTTTGCATGTACATTCGCAGGTGTATCATGACAGAAATGAAAAAAAAAAATTAACCATCCGACCCCCTCAGTCAAGGGAACTCTTCTCCGGAGTCCCACAATCACACAGACCCTCCCCGGCTGACATCTTTCGAGACCTCACCTTCGCAGCTCATCATGTCCAGAGTGTCATTAGAGTGTGTATTAAGCAGTACGGGGCCCTTTGGGAAGGAGCTATATAAAAATAAATTGAACAGTACTGAAACAGCCACAGCAAAGGCTGCAGAGACTTTGAGCAGTTTTTGTTGCATTGGAATAGATTTGCCCATGTTGGGTTCGTTGAGCTACACTGGCCATGACTGGCCCTTTCAGAGAGGCAGTAATGTTCAGGACAATCCTGTAGGGAGAGGGAAAAATTTAGAAAGGAAGAAAATTCTCCCTCCCTCATCTCAGATAATTTCAGGCCTGTTGCCGGACTTTGATCGACGCTGAGCACGCCGGCTCAGAAGGAGGAAGGAAAGGATCAAAAAAGTTTTATGTCTATAGTGCGACACTAATGGAATTGCTTAATAAAATGGATTTATCTGTTTGCTGGAGAACTGCTGCTCTGAATGTTGGGGGAGGGGTGAATATATATACCACCTGCTTGCCTTTGATCGTCTGCAAACAAGGTGAGGCTTTTATCCTGGCAGCGATGAAAAGTGTCTGCATTAAAAATAACATGCAGTCTCATAAAATACTTTATTTATGGGTCATAAATAAACGTATGTTTCTACAACTAGCTTGAAATGACTTTCAAATAGACTGGTGCACATTTCTGGGCCCTCAGTCATGGGACAGACAGAAATGTATATCACAGTAATAAGAGAATTAAGTTTACAGGAAATAAAGCTACAGTTCCACCTCATATAGTCGCTGGAACATGCTGGACGTCCATTTACAGGCCAGAAGTCAAGGCTGCCCTGTCTACGTTTGAGGCCCATGGAAGAGGAGCAGCTGACATCCAAAATAGCCTAAAATAGTTTGTTGGTCCATGGGACAACCCAACACACAGTGGGAGAGTAGCATCTCCGCATTGCACGTGGTATTATGTGCTGTCTATTTAGATAAAGGGAAGTTCACTCATCCAGCTGGGTCTCACTTGCAAATGCAGCCGTACACAAACTCAGTTCCTTAACTGCTGTACCATCTACTGTCATTTTTGAAGACCAGTTCAGGTCTGCTACTGAAATCTTCCCGCGACTCATCATTGCTACGTGACATTTAGCGGCTCCAAGCTGCTCTTCCACATAATAAAAGCTTCACTACTTAGCAAAATGAAATAATTCAATGCAACGTGACTTGAATTAAATTATGGTAAAAATCTGATTACAGCTAACAGTAAAAAAATCCGTGTTGTCATTTCTATGACAAACTGCTTGCAATAAGAGTGTTTTTTTTTATTGCAATACATGTAACGAGGTGCTCAAAATTCACACAAAACCTGCAAGCTGGTGGACGGTCAAATCCACTTAATTAGACAGGACTGTATAACAGATAATTAGCAAAGGCTGAGTCAGTCTGCAGACCCGATCATTCACCAGATTGCCAAATGAGTGACAACTCATAAGTGACTCAGCGGCTCGATTCTTCACAACAGCCCAAGGCTAGAGAAGGTGGACATCAGGAACCATGTGAGTACTCTACATTATCAACTGCACAGAGGCCTAGCTAAGGCCTTATGTCACCAGCTCAGAAAGGCTGAGAGAAGGTCTCTGCAGCACTACGCAGATCAAAAGATGAATGCATTTTTCTGCTTAATCATTGCTGGCAAGTGGAATATTAAATAAAAAGGGTTCAAAGCAAGTCAAATGAGAAAAGAAACCAAAGCATCTGTTCAACCCTTAAAATTCCAAGTCTATTGTGAGGACGTTGTAGCACTGGCATAGCAGGCAGGAGCCCAGACAAAAGTCTACATGAAATGATTCATGTTACACTTGCTTGTATGCACTAAGATATACACACACAGCCAGGCACACGTCACACGTTGAAAAAAACATTTTAGTTTATATAATCGCACCAGGTGATGCAGAGAGAGAGAGCAAGATTGATTAATAAAGCAATAAAACCTGACATACAGTGACAGGAACAAACTGAATATTCATTTGGGTTCTGTATGTTGACATACAGCAACAATACCTGAAATGAGCTTTCAAAATTTAATATCAAGCTTTTGAAACGTGACACCCAATCTTCATAACTCAGTATCAAGCTTTTGAATTTTCAGACAGATGGTTTGAGGATAGGACGAAGGCTACTTCCTGTTCCCATTATTGAAGAGAAGACTCGGATAGACAGGTGACTGCAACAAAAATATAATCTCCCATACAGCAGCACAGGACATGCTCCTCTGGGAATCAGGAGAGCTCATCTGTTATTTATTCTGCCGTTTCTCTTCCTTTGATGTCCAAGTTATTTGTTGTTGACAATATGTTTTCCTATTGTTTTATTATAATGCTACTTATAATTTGTTTTTGTCTGACGGTACCAAAATCACCTGCCATCTTGTTTCTCTGCAATACAACACGAGAAACTGTAATGTTCCTTCCTTAATATTTCACTTGATGCTTTTATCCTCACTGTGAAGTGACTAGCCTTTGTAAGCAGTCAAATTAAGAGAATTAAATCACTGACAGTACATATTCAGGAAATTGAACTGTAATGTTTTTTGTTCAATACATGTTACATTTAAAGAGACCATTGTTATTGTCTCACCTCACCCACGTAATCTAACACAAAAAAAATCTCTTTCAGAACCAAGGAGAGTGGTCTAACATGGGTCGTCTTTTTCAGAACCACGTAGAGCAGTCTGAAATGAGCCTGGTCTTTCAGCACCAGAGAGGTCTGAAATGAGCCTTCTCTTTCAGAACCACAGAGAGCGGTCTGAAATGAGTCTTCCCTTTCAGCACCACAAAGGTCTGAAACGAGCCTGGTCTTT